>CM045767.1:46374147-46591647 GCA_025200525.1 Camellia lanceoleosa
ACTTTCATAAATTTTAGGGGTGAGGGCGATTAGGTAAACAAAGAGGCAATTGCGGTGCTATGGCGGCAAGTTTCGGGCGAGATGAGTCAAGCAGCATGCATCACTTTACGCATTCGGCGAGGCGGGCCACCTTCTTTCCGCATTTAATTTGTTAATTAATTAGAAGTTCTTAATAATTAATTTAGTATTATTTATTCTGGACGTAATATTTATGACGGACCCTCTCCCGAGTGAGGGCAATTGTGTAATAAGTGTCGTGAGTGTGTGTATGTCTTCCAACCCCCACTTATTTCTTCCTTTTTACTTACACGCTTTTGATGTTCAGGTTAGTATTAGGGCATATTTAAATTAGCATACCTTATGCTATGCATAGTCACATCCATACATTTGTCTTGCATGCTCATACTAATCACATTGTATTTCAATTCCAAGTTGAATACATGTTATTTGTAGCATCTCATATGCCATCTTCGATTAAATTTGAGCCTATTCTAGGCAAATTTTTGCACGTGTTGCATTAGCCATCATAACATGAACTAAGATCATGCATTTGATTACTAACTAGTTTTTATTTTGGCTTGGAGTACTAGGTAAGCTTTTATGCTTTAGCATAACCCCGCGTCGTGATCAGTGTTGTCATAATAGCATGATTACCATGAGGCTAGTTTCGCTTATGTGATATAACCCGCCACGAATGCCTCGTGGTGAATGTTGATTATCGGGACCTGGAATAATGCATTGATTTGTGAGTTTAAGCCCACTTGCGAGTAGCAAAATCATCATGTTTCCTAAGCCCACTCAAGGGTGGTAAAATCCGCATTTTAACCTACTTGTGAGTAGCAAACCATTTTCAAAACAAACATGCAATGTTTTATTCCAATTTAGGTGATTTGATCTATACTTGTTTCGTCGCACATAACATAGTAATTTAGGCTAATAACCGAATAAGAATGCATAATGTTTTCAAAACAAGATATCATGGTTAGTAGGGTTGATCTTTGATCGGGCAAGCGAGGTGCTCACGAAGTGACCTTTCCCCAATCGTACCCAAGTTCCCCGAGGCAACTTTTTGGTGATGGCGATTTTATGACACGTGGCCTTAGGCAAACGAGTCGGGTTTCCTAAATTTCCCAAAAAATAAAACATTTAAGTGGCGACTACGTATCAGGCAAAAGCGGTCCATGTTGGCACTTCTTTTCTAAAAATCTTTTTTTTTTCTCAAAACGATTTGCGATTGGACTCTTTCGCTCAGATTAAGAACCGTGACAATTTGAGTCCTCGAATCGAGAGTAGACCCCATATAGATCGAACGAAATGGGAGATTCTCCTCGAGACGTTAGGATGCGTACTAAGTTCTATTTCTCCTTACCCTCCTCATTTAGAATCGACTTGCTATCCTACCTACCGGTTGATCGTGTCAACACTTCGCGTTCAATGTTTCGTTGACACCATTAGGGTCTTTGTCTATCCCCTTAAAGCTGAAGCGTGTTCCATCTTTAGCACGGTGTAGCTACCACCTTCCTCAATAAATTGATCATCGCCTTGGGCGTATAACAACCATCCATGCCCAAAATGATATCGAAATCCGACATTTCCATGATACGAAGGTTGCAAGTTAAGCGTAGGTCTGACATTCCTATATTACAGTCCTTACTGAGATCGACATTAATTCAATGCATCCTCTCATAGGTGACATTACACTTAAGGCAGTTTCTAAAGGTTCACTTACAAGTTCTAATGACTTAGCACAAGCAGAGGATATAAAAGAATGTGATGCACCAGTATCAAATAAAACATGCACTCAAAAATTGTATAGTACTAGATTACCCTCAATTACAGACGGGTCCGCTTCTTCCTCTTGCAAGGCAAAGATTCTATCGGTTGCCTTCTGGTTGCCACACCGGGTCTTTGGCTTACGAAGTTTCCCCCCACTCTTCTAGTACGCCCGGTAGATCTGTCTTTATTCATCCAAGGCTTCTACCCACCTAATGCCTGGCATTTGTTCTAACCTCCTTCTTGGTATCCCGGATGGAGGTTGGTTTTCGCTCTTTGTGCCCTAATTGTTGGCAATGAAAGCTCTTGGATTTGTCCACGCCTTTGTTGATGAGCCTCTTCTCTGGATTTGTTGCTGCGGTTGCTATCGTTGCTGTTGTGGTTGTGGTTTGGAGTAAGGCTTTGAGGTCATGTTTCCTTTCTGATTCCTCTGAGGTCCAACAAATGTCTGACTTCCTCTCCTCTTGTTCCAAGCCTTTCTAGCATCGGCCACACTTTCCTTTCAGATTCTAATGTCGCTTTCCGGCAAGACTTGGCATATGAGGGAAGTCGCTAAGTAAAGAACTCTTCCCTTGAGTGTAAGGTCCAATCTCCACTTAACATCCTTGCCTTCTCTTCATCATTTGCTACATATCTAGTTGCGAATTCGGCTAACTCTTTAAATTTTTGCAACATCTCGGGTCACAAATATATTTCCTTGTTCCAAGTTTTGGAATTCCTTGACTCGTTCTCGGCAGATCATATTTGGGAAATATTTATTTAGGAATAGTTCCTAACCTGGTTCCATGATAGGCTTGCTACGTCACAAGTATTCTTAATTAACTCCCACCAATGGTCACCTCATGATCAAGCTCGAATCGCCAAAGCTATCCTATTAGCGCCCTCGTTATGCCCATGGTGTCTAGCATTTTCTATCTACCGGGCCAATTTTCACTATCCTTGGGTCCCAGACACCTGCGGAACTTTGGGGGCCTCTCGCTCAAACTCAAAAAGAGTCGAGTCCTCTCATTCTACCGATTGTTCCTTAATTGCCCTAGTTCCTCCAAAATTTGATGACCTAGGTTATTGGGGATGTCAACCCCTGCGGGGACGGGTCCTTGTTGATTTCTGGAACAGTATCGTACATTGTTGCTGGTTTTGGTATAGCCATTAGCTCGCGTGTCCACCATTCTGTTCATGGCACGTGGTGAGTTGGTTTCCAGTCTTAGAAAATCTTACTACTTAGATTTGAAATAAAGGTTCAATTTCCTTAGGGTGTACTAAAGCAAGTAACAGTCAATAACACATCATTCATATATTCTAATAGGCATCATTACAAAAGGGCTCCTATATCGGAGTTATATTCAAAGAGCATCTATGCATTACAAAGTTCAGGCTATCTTATTCTAAGGATCCCCATCAGCGGATCTTACAAAAGTCTAGTTTTACTATCCCTCTAATTAGTTCTCATTTCCCGACCAATCAAAGTCTTCTTCTGGGTCTTCTTCAGCGGAGTTAGTGGCTTGGTCCGGAGAGCGGGGGGTGGACATTGGTGAGGGGGGATTATGTTCAGATGACACCTCTATAGGGTAGGCTGGGTTTGCTCCTTGCTGTTCTGGTGGCTGCTCCATATTCATTGGTTGATTGTTGCCTAGCCCCAGATAACAAGATGCGTGACTTTTAGCCAGAGTCGGTGGTCGGTGGTATGCTATGGTGGTCAAAGCTCGGTGTATCAAGGAGTCCATCCTCTAATCATCTTGCTCTATTCGGATCGCCTTCACCGCCTGCTCAAAATTGTAGGCGGCGGCCACTGTGGACCTTTTTTCGCTCCACATATAGCGGAGTACTCGCCTCCACCTTACGTATCTCGGTTCTGATAATTTCCTTGGCGGCACTTGTACAGCGTCGGTGGCTAAAGTAGGGGCTGACAGACATGGCCCTCATTCCTTGCATACGAAAAGTACCCCACGAGTCGAGACTGACGCCGCGTCCTAGGTAATCTCTTGATGACATCCTAAGGTGGAAAAGATTTTTATTAGTTAATCTTCTTTAAATATAATAGTGTGATAGAATAAAATAAGATAAAGGGGTAAGGGCTTCTAGAGTCGATATTGGGTTATGGGTTAAGCATTGAACCTAGGCTCTGATACCAAGTTGTGACACCCCGATTCTACACTATTGGTTGCAGTCAAGGGAGAGTCACTAATGAGTCCTATGGTCAATAACCAAGTAAGATCCCAGATCGCCAGATCGCTAGATGAGTCAAATTAGCCTCCCTTCTAAGTCTAGCTTTCTTAGGCAAACAGACTACCCTTTTGGATGATCTTACTGTGTTGACACAAGGTCTCATAAGCAACAAATCTATAAGGTGTATACATATAAATATTAGAATATAAGTACATAACAACCACGAATATCCTTAAATTCATAAGCTTGTTCCATTACATTACATCCCAAAAAGAAATTTTAAATCTTCATATGAGTCTTACAAAATATCAAAAAGAAATTTCTAACTTTCCTAACATAGCCAAAGGTCTTCAAAGGTTTCAGTTCTCGTCTCCAATTTATAAGGTCCTCTTTGTCCCATGGCATGATACGCCGTGAGCTTTGAATGCCCAGTAAACAAACACACACCCCATCTCTTTTTCCCAGACCAATACACAATCACAACTATAACATCAAGTAGTAAAGCATGATACTAAAATAAATAAATAAAGGGTCAAGTTAGATGTTAGTAAACTAGAAATCCTCCAAAGAGATTTCGCCTTCCCAACCACAAGAATCGGACGTGGATTATTCGGTATGCACCCTCTTTTTTGCTTGTTGCGTAATCCAACCTAGGATGCCTACCAACGGTTATGTACCATGTAGCGCCAACCGCAGGCCTCAAAAGAGACGGTAAAATAGGGCCTTGCCCAATCCCTCCCCACACCAAACCACCTAGGGTCCGAATACAACCGCCTCCGCTCAAGGGTTCCAAAAACCACTTGGGCAAGACTTAAACTTCCAAATAGGAACGATCCCAACAATCCATACATCACACATTACCATCTTTTTATTACTCAAGGATCGAAAACCCAATACCATCCCAATTAAGTTTTCCGTTGAGTTAAATGTTTTAAATCAAGGTTAGACCAACTTAACAAGATAATAATATCCACATAAGCATGCATCATTAAGATGAGGAAGATAAAGAACATAACCATAACACATATAATATCATGCCAAGATATGATCGTAAGCTAGTAAGCATTTTCATGAACACAAGAGCATAAAACATCCATACACAACAAAATTTCCAGATTTAATATCACATAAGGATTAGAATGAAAGGATTATTTTAGATTTTTCACCGGACTCGGCCTTCCTATGGTTCGTAGAGAATTTAATCTAGTTTCCATAACATATTTCGAAATGGGATAGCTTTTCTAGATTTTAAGTTACTTAGCAAACACTCCAGCGCTGTCCAGATTCGTTGACCGTTAAGAAAATTTGATTTTCTTGCAAACCACTCACTGCTTTTCAATGAAACCAATTTTAGTTGAAAACTAACTCCTTAAGGAAGAATTAGACATATAATAGTGCTCCAGAATACTTTTATACATTTTTCTAGATATTTTGTAAGTGCGCGACGAAAACAAATTCTAAGGTACAATGCCCAAAACAAGAAGATTTATTTGAAAAGGGGTCCACTAAGGAAAATTTTCGTTTCTTTTGTGATGAAACATGCTGACTAACATACATTAAACTCAGAAAAATTTCTTGGAAGTGTGCCTTTGGGAAGTTTGAGAGATTGGTATGAAAAAGATGGTTTTGTGCTAAATTGGGAAAATACAAGAGAGGTAGAATCAATGCTCAACTCTTAGCATTTTTAACACAAGTAACTCATCAATAACACATATGAAAACATTATTTAGAACCCTTAAGAACATGTATTTGAAAAAAGGAAAATGAAAGAGAAGGTTGTGTTGTGGCTTACTTGCTAAGCTTTGAACAAGATGGCTCTTCCTCCTCTCAAGACTTCTCTCTTGCTCTCCTTCCTCTCAAGACTCCTCTTTTGCTGTCCTTCCTCTCTTCTAGCCGAATGTGTGTGTGTGTGTGTGTGAGTGTGTTATTTGTGCTTGCTGCTAGGGGATGGTGGTATTTATAGGCAATTTTTGGTGTAAAAGGACATAAAAGCCCACCACTTGAAAAATGGATGGAAAGGTTAGGATTTGCTTGGAGCCTAATGGGATAGGAGTGATTAGGAAGCTTAATCATAGGATTAGCAACATCTAGTTGATTCCTAGTTGAAATGAAACTAGTATTGGAAACAACATCCTAGGTCTAGGGTACTAGGTTTTGGGTTTCCTAGAACACCATGATCATAAATCTTGAAAATTGGCTTCTCACTTCTCCCTAGGGTGGCCGACCATTGGGAAGTGTGATGGGACTATTTTTTTAATCAATTTAGGCACTAGGTGCACATTCCTCAATGTATATATATATATATATATTTCAATTGATTGATGGTACTTATAGTATAAGAGTACATGTACTAGTTTTTGAGGTAAATTTTGAATTTAAATAAAGAAGTAAGGGCTTGGAGTTAAATTCATGTATTAGAACCTTACTTATGTAGAATTAAACTAAATTAGGCTAAGGAACCTAATCCGCTAGGATATTCTTGTTTCAATAAAAATAAATAAATAAAAAGAATAAAATAAAATGTTACCCGACAAGATTTGAAATAATTCAAGGAATTTAGGGGTTTTAAGAAAGTAATTCAAACATTAGGGTCTTTAAAGTGAGTACATTTTTCAGGGGCTTCACAAATTCCTACTAAATATTTCCAAAAAACCACTTAATCACTAACTAGTGCTCGTAGTAATTCTATGAAAATCAAATACAAAGTACAAGAAGCTTTCATATGCGATCAAGGCATATGTCTTCCCACGCTTTTTGTTCTTATCGTAAACATGTCTCAAAGTATTATCTTAGGGACTTCATTTTATGCTTATTAATGCCTAATACTAAAATAGATTCCATAGGCATTCATACAACAATCAATAATCAACCCATTATTTTTGAATTCATAATGTAACCTTATACTAAAGAATTAGATCAAATCAAAGATCTAGTTAATTTTAAAGAAAAACAAATCAATTTTCTTCAAATGTAAATCAATTTTCTCACTATTGAGCAAAAATTACAATACTATCTTTACGTAACAAAATTAAAATAATTGAAAAGAATTTCAAATGAAATTTGTAGTGATATTCCTAATGCTTTCTGGAACGAAGAAATACATAGTTTCGTCATTATGAACCGTACTTTGATGAAAGATTCATCCTGAGAGCTCGCCTAGTCAAATGAAAAAGAATATTTAGAAATGTGCAAAAACAGAGATTCAAAATCTTCTCCAAAAGAAGTTAATTAGAACTAGCATTCTCCATGGAGTTGTACAAAGATTTTATGTCAATAAAAATGCGTAAATAGAAAGAGGTGTGTCAAGATTAATTATAAATTATAAACCTCTTAATGATGTCATGAAATGGATCAGATATCCAATTCTGAATAAAAAAGATTTACTTAACCGATTACAAGATGCAGCCATATTCTCTAAATTTGACTTAAAATCAGGATATTGGCAGGTACAAATAGCTGAATAGGATCGATACAAAACTGCTTTTACAGTATCCTTTGGGCATTATGAATGG
This sequence comes from Camellia lanceoleosa, assembly GCA_025200525.1. NCBI lineage: Eukaryota > Viridiplantae > Streptophyta > Magnoliopsida > Ericales > Theaceae > Camellia > Camellia lanceoleosa. The sequence continues at coordinate 46,381,599 of CM045767.1, forward strand.
AATGTTATGCCATTTGGTTTAAAAATGCTCCATCAAAATTTCAGCATATCATGAATGATATATTTACTCATAGAAAATTTGTTATCTGTTACATTGATGATGTTCTTATTTTTTCGCCATCTATTGATCAGCATATCAAGCATCTTAATATATTTAAGCATGTTATTATCAAAAATGGTTTAGTAATATCTGCACCAAAAATGAAACTTTTTCAAACAATAGCAAGCTTTCTTGGCCATAATATTGATAATGGAACTATTATACCAATTGACAGAAGTATTGAGTTTGCTTCTAAATTTCCCGATAAAATAAAAGATAAAACTCAATTATAGTGATTTCTTGGTAGTCTAAACTATATTAGAGACTACTATCATTAGTTATCAGAGGATGCTGCTATCATTTAAACCAAATTACAGAAAAATCCTTCTTTATGGACAGAAGCACACACTACTGTCGTACAAAAAATTAACGCCAAAGTGAAACAACTTCCTTGTCTTGCTCTACCGAATCCAGAATGGCAGAAAATTGTAGAAACCGATGCCTCTAATTATGGCTATGGAGGGGATTTTAAAACAGGTTAATCCTACCAGTCACCAAGAAGAGTTGTTACGATTTACATTAGGAAATTGGACCAAAGCTGCTTTAAATTATCCAACAATTAAAAAAGAGTGTTTAGCTATTGTTAAATGTGTTTTAAAATTTCAGGATGATTTGCTAAACCAAATTTTTTTAATTCATGTGAATTGCTCAGCAGTTAAACCAATATTTAAAAAGATGTTCTTAATCTTGCTCACAAACAGACATTTTCAAACTGGCAAAGTGCTTTATCTGCATTTGACTTTGATATTGCTTATATTAAAGGCGAATAGAATTCTTTACGAGATTTTCTCACTCATGGATATTTGCAGGGATCATAACTAGTCGAAGTGGCCGTGGCCTAAGTCGTCGGGGCCAAGGTAGGGGAAACCCTTACCAGAATCCATATATAACAGAATTTCCGGCATTACAAGCCTCTAACAGTAATCAAGGGGAATCTTCTGGCCAATCAGCCAAGGATGTTCTCTTTACTTCTGACCAGTACACTCTTAACAGTATTACTGAAGAAATAGTTCTTTACATTGAACCAGCAGATCAAAAATGGATGACAGATCCATGGGAAATTAAACATTGTTATCTTACAACTCAACAATTTCCCCCACATTTTGACCAAAGGCCAAGTATATTTACTTAACTTATACTCATTGAGACTGCTGCTATGGAAATCAAGCATACTTTGTATGATCCTTCCAAGACTACCAGGCCTATCCAATTCAGTAAAACTACCATTCGCAATATTATGCCCATTGCTACATGGGGCATTCATCTACATACCACTCGTCAACTTGACATTTGCAACAGAGAAACTCGATATAGTTATTGGGACTATATCGATGCATTTACCTATGCATTTTATGACCAAAATCCTATCCACAATCATTCTTTGTTTATCCGCATTTGTCCCGACGTCCTCAAAAATGACTTACCAAATTGGTTTCTCGTTTGGTGGGATAAATTTGGGCTACAACTTGAAGTTTTACCAGTATCTATCTGTGAAGCCTTTAACGAATGGAAAATTGCTTATTCTCATTTACCACGACAAAAAGATATTTCTATGACCAAATCTCTAGTTCATTTTACTATCCGTTTCAGTATTCCATAGATATGGAAATGAGATTTCCAGTGTGATTATCATAATAAAATTCCATGTCTCAAGTTTTCTTTGTGAGATGGTGGGATAAGGGTATGAATCCCACTTTACCAGAAACTATCCAGAAAATTAAAGCCCATACTTAAGCCTGTTGGGATGCTATTCCCAAAACAATTCGCAGTCAACTAGTCATTCAAAATCTTTTTTTACAAATTCAAACAGAATTACGCCAAAGATACTCAGATTTGTCAGAAACATAATTAGTCATTAAAAGCATGGATTTCATAAAGGAACAATTTCTCCAAACTATTTCTAGTGATGACACCTCCATGAAATCCGTTACTAGGAGTTAAGACCAGGACGATCCAGACCAGGATGAAAATGAATTTGCTGTTCTAGCCGGCGAATCACAGGATCTAGTAGAAGATAAACCCAACATTGGTGATTTTTGGGATTCACTCACTAGCATGATTGCTGAAAAGATTGACAAGGAAAAGGATAAAAAAAGGAACAAGCAAAGCATAAGTCTTTGTCCCCTATCAGCATCATCCATTTGGAGCGCCAGCATAAAACGACAACTAATAGTATATCTACTTTTCTCGCAGCATTCCTTGTCGCCATCCAAAGAATGAGATCGATAATTGCCTCACTCAAATTAAAGATTTATAAGGATGCCGAGTCAAAAGTAGATTTCCACTCACTTTGAAGATATAAACGATCGACTCTAATCAACGAGGACACGACACATGTCCTCATCTTATCTTATCTTTTCTATTTTCTTATCTATAAAGGGGATGCCCTCACCCTTGTTGAGGCAGAGTTATTTTGAGTTTTTCCTTTCAAGAATTGTTTCAAGTGTTGAAGAACTATCCTGTTTTAAAGACTCTGATTGTAAGTATTTTCTTCTTTCTAATGTATGCCTGTAAATTTACTTATTGATTTGATTAATGTTTTAGAATTTTATCTTGATAGTAGAAATATATATTTACAACAGTTTCATCTAACAACCCCGTATTTACAGCCGTATCTTTCTAACCGATTAGAATTTTGTAACCAACAAATAATCAAGATCCAACAACAAGTCCAAGAGCAGATCTGCCTGTGAGCAACCGTTGTTCGACCTCCACCTCAATAGTAAAACCTTGAGACCATATATGTAGGAATTTAAATCTAATATAATAATAATATATATGATAATATTCCTGGGTTTGTGCTTAATAAGGGTAGAATACAGTAAGGTTAAGTGAGACGTCATCCAAGTGGCGTATAGGTTAGAAGACCATAGTTACAGTGATTGCGTGTAAGTCTGTTCCCTTGTAAAGCATTAACAGACGTGCTTAACTATAACCCTGTGTCAAGCACCTTAGTTGGTATCAGAGGTGGGGGGTTTTAAAAAGAAAGGTATGGGTAAATAGCAACCCTCTAAAAATAATGGCAAAATTACCTAAATACCCCTATGATATATTCTTTCTCTCTTCTTTAATATATATAATTTTTTTTTATCTTAATCACATATTTAACAAATAAAATCATAGTAAACAAAACACCTTAATTTATTATCATACAATTCTCTTAATCTAATTTTTAATTTTTAATTTTTAACCCAATTTCTTATTTAATAACATTTTAAATTAAACATAACATTACCGGAAATTAAACCATAAGATTAACCTAAACACTTTAATTTATTACTACACAATTATCTTAATCTAATTTTTAATTTTTAATCTAATTTCTTATTTAATGAAATTTTAAAATAAGCATATACATAACTAATTAAATCATAAATTAAACTAAATACCACAATTTATTACAATTTATTTAATAACATTTTAATTAAACATATGAATATATATTTACTAAATTAAATCTTAAATTAAACTAAACACCCTAATTATAAAAATTATCTTATTTAATAACATTTGAAATTAAACATATATATATATATATAACAACTTAAATAATAAATCAACCTAAATACCTTAATTTATTATCATAAAATTACCTTATTTTAATTTTTAATTTCAATGTATACATATATATATAATATTAAACCATAAATTCACCTAATTACTCTAATTTATTACCATAAAATTACCTTAATCTACTATTTAATTTTTAACCAAATTTCCCATTTAATAACATTTTAAATTAAATTAAATTAAATTTTTTTTTAATAAAAGATGACAATTAGGATTACGGTTTGGTTAGGATTAAGATTTAATTTGGATAATAAGATGAATATGAGGGTATTATTGACATTTTCTTTGACTTAAGACTTCTGAATTGCCTACTTTCAATTTGAGAGAGTACACACCTTTAGTTATATTTAACGGAAAAAAATTAATGGTAGTACTTTAGTAAAAAATTATAAGGGAGGTCTTTGCTTATATTTGAAACATAAGAGTATAAAGGACTCTAAAGTAAAATCACAACACTACAACAAAAAGAGTTTTAAAACCAAATATTTTAGTCTCTAAAAGTGAAAATTTTGTTACAAAAAATATTTAGGGACTAATTTCTGTCGTCGTGAGGATATTCGCTAAAAAGTCATCCCGAAAAGTCCAAAACAAGGCTTTTAGCAACAAAATTTTAAAAATGCCACTAATAAATAGACTTTTAGGGACAAAATAATTTGGTCTCAAAATAGTTTATTTTTTTAAACAAAAAATTTGATCTCAAAAGGATAATAATTCATTACTAATGTCTAATTTTTGTTGCTAAAAATATAATAACAACACTTTTCGTAGCAGAAATATTTGATCCCTAAAAAATAATTTTATTCCTAAATTTTGATCTTAAAATCTTAATTTTTTATAATGTAAAAAGATAAAATGAATTTCATCCTAAAATTTTAAAATACATTGAACTATAATATTTTTTTTAAAATAAAGATCTCGTAGGCCTTATTCGGCAAATCAAAGTAATTCGACACTTCCAAGGAGTCTATTCTTTGAACTTTTCAAAATGCCCGTCCCTTTTTGCCTTTTCTTTTTGTATCCTACAATTTACAAACCTTTGGAGTCTAGGGCTTCCATCTATTTGTACTTTTACAGCTTGTGTTCCCACTTCTTTACGCCAAGTTCATTCCCATGAGGATAAAAACAAGAGAACCCTGCTAAAAACAATCATTAAGAGGCTGTTTGGAATCTTCAAATTTATTATTTATTATTTTAATTTTCAGTTTGTTATAGGATTAGAAATTTTCAAATTTGTCTTTAGCACATGTTGGAGGTAACCAAAAAATATCACTGCTGGCCCTCTATTTTAAACTTGTTCATAAATTTTTATATTTTATTTTGAGAGTCTATATTAGATTGTTTAGTTTATTTGGTAGAAATAACTTAAATAAATTTAATAAAGAGTGTTTTTATGTTCTACTATTTGATCATTAATTTTGTAGTTACAATAAATTACCTGCAATTACAAATCAAGCTCAGGTCCACGCCAAGACTATTAGGAAGACTTTAAGTAGGAGTGATTTTTGACTTGTTTGTCCTGGAGTTTTTTGTTTTTGTGCATAAAATCTATGAGTAGAATATAATAAGACCAGTTGATAAGACTCTTGAAGAAGGGAATGCCTTTGCCAAATTTTATGATCCCATTTATGAGTTTGATGTTGAATATATGGCCTCTCTTCATTACCACACAAACATATTGAAAAAGAATCGCATCATTACGAAAGAGTATATATATTTTTTATAAACATGACAATAAATCATCAATTCATTGGAGTATAAAATAGATTTCAAAATGGATAAACAAATCGTCCATGCAGGAAGGATATGAGTCTCCACATAAAGAGAAAACTAAAACTCCATGTAGGGAGGAGAAAAACCTCCATGAAAGGACGAGAAAAACCTCTACAAATAGAGGTATTATTGTAAAAAACAAAACAAAACAAACCAAAATTCACCACCAAACAACCATTACCACTTACCTTCACGATCCAATCATATTCACAACCAAGAATCAGAGAACCTTAATCCCCACTTCTACATTACAAAATAAAACATTTTGAATCTAAGGTGAACACATAGCGATAAAAACACGCTTAATAAATACGGATCTCGATCAAAATCAAATCAAAGTAAATATCTGAAAGCTTTCTTGGTGGCAAGCAGATGATGGAGACCACAGGGCATAATGATGAACAAGAAAAAAAATAGCATAAAGAATGAAACAAAGGAGGGAGATGGTTAGAAACACTACCCTCTCCCCCCATAAAGAATAGAGAAAAAGGGAGAGAGAGGCTAGGGTTTCTCTGTGTGTGTGTGTGAGAGAGAGAGAGAGAGAGAACGGCTAGGAGTTTTTAGAGAAAGTATATCCAAAATAGAATTAAAATATCAATTTAAAGTAGATTTAAATTCTCCAAGACTCTGATTTTCCTGAAGTTACTATGTTAACTAATAATTATTCAGATTCAAATGGAGATTTTTCAATTCATAGATCTTGGTTGGAGTCAACCAAAGCCAGGATCTATACTTTAAACTAGACCTACCCCAATGAAAATGATTTGCCGTGCGATCATGGGGTTCCCGTGAGAGGTAAGGAAAACCTTGACTTAACCTTCGAAGTTTTTTGAGTTTGTAGGCCTTTCAGATGGCACCAGTTTAGCTTCCATCCCTTCAAGAGAACTACCAAGAAATAGTAACTAGCAATGTTAGAGATTAAAATCAGACACAAAATATTTATAAAAAAAAATGTATAGTTAATTTATTCTAAATATAGATCCTACCAAGTATATTATATTGATCACAGATTTTTTTTTTTAATATTTTTCTGTTGCTTGATTTTTCCGTGTGTCCCGCAATCGGTCTCAATTCTTGGCTTCTCAACTCTGCGTTAAACTCGTTATGTTGGTCCGATGTTTTTGGTCCGTTATGTTGGTATGCTTTTGTTGCTTTGATATGATGGTTGTTATTTTGATCTCGAATGGTTTCGTGTGCTTTGTTGTAGCGTAGTTTGGTCTTTTTCTTTTTCTTTTGTTGGTTTCTCATCAACTTTGGGGTGCTAGCAAATGATTGGATCGGCTTTTGGGTGCCAACCTAATTGAGATGATTTAGCTCATTGTGATACTTTTGTACTTCCCTCTTCTTTTTTTAATGTAGTTCATTTTGTACTTTGTACTTGTTCTCTACATCAATAAAGTTTTTTTTTTTTTTTTTTTTTGCCAATCAAATATATATATATATATATATATTTCATAAAAGGCATTTCAAAACAATGTTTTAAGTCCCTTACAAAAAAAAAATAATAATTTAGACATTTCTTGTGATTAAGGAAAACCTTATTTGTTTGGTGCTATATGAATAATAAATACTTATAGAGTTTCCCTGATTAAATACTCAAACTTTGACTACAACCACCTTTTGTAAATGCACATCACTTTCATCTCCTCTCTATTATTTTCATCATAACATCTTCATAACGTGCCAACATTTAAACAAGTTCACACTAATGGCACTTTAGACCATGTGTGACTATTGCATCATCACTATAGTGATGTAAAATACTAGGTGAAGGTCAGAATACTAGAATGAGTCTAAAAAATAATAATAATAAGATTAAAAAAAAACTTTACGTAGTTTAAATCCATGTTTACATATTCTAAAGATTATAAGAAGAATATTTTTTTTTAAATTATATGAAGCTCTACTTGATTTCCCAAGGCTAATTAATAATGGTTGTTCCCTTAAAAAATAAATAAATAAATAAAAATTAAAAAAAATCCATATTAGAATTATGGTTCTAAATTATGGTATCAGGAGTATAGGTCGGTACATGTTAGAAATCAGGTATTGTAGTAATGAAAATTTGAAAATCATTAGAGGAATGTACCAACCCATCATGAGATGTAATATTCATCGTAACGATTATGATCCAATATCTAACGGTTCAGTACAATGTCAAGATGTGTCTGACTTGGGGCCTTGAAAACCATTGTGCACCGGCCAGCACGTACCGCCAATTTTTAGAATCACGATCAAATTACGCTAATATATTTCATTGAAATCTGTGTGTTCAAATAAGTAACACACTATTTAGAATGAAAATTGAGAACATAATAACTTGTTCTCATTAGAATGAAAATTCCAAGAGTTTGAACGAATGATGCATTACAATTTTATTTTGAAAATTGTTCCTCCAAAAAAAAAAAATACAACAAAGTCTTTATTCTTGTTAAATATAGTATATTCTCTATGTATATCTTATCTGATATATAGTATATTTTTTGTACATACCTTAGATTCTCTCCTATATAAAGGAGATTGTACTATTCATTATTTATCAAATTTCAATGTAAGAGTTTCTCTTTTCTCTTCTCTCTTTACTCTCATAACATAGTATCAGAGCTTAGGGTTTTCTCCTACCTTCTCTTCTTCTTCATTTTTTTTTTTTTTTTCTGTCTGTCTGGCAGATTGTTTCCATCCCACGTTCGTCTATGATAGTTTCAAAGATATCTAGTCCATCCATGTTTCAACGATTGACTATACCAATTTCTTCATCTTTTCAAGACAAATCCAATGCCTCCAGAGTCACCTCTATCCGATGACGACGCCTAGCTGTCCAAAGATAGGCCATACGCCAGACACTTCCTACGCACCTCGCGCTTCTTGCTCCAAATTTTGCACTATCTTGCATCGCTTTGTCTCGCTAATGTGAGCCGATGTTTCGACATCATCATTGACGCTGGGGCTTGCTAACGTGAGTCACGCGACCTCGCTAACATGCGCCACGAAGTTTTGTGACGCTATCCGCTTTGCCGTGACGCCAACCCTAGATCTCGTTGCCTAGCTCACCTAACAACTTTGACTAGTCGATTCACTACCTTCGGGTCATTTTTTGGCTCGCTCGCACTATATCCTCGACTGCCAAATTCTTGAATATGCGTGTGTTTTGTTTTGGCAAAATCAATCTTTACAAAGCATCTTCTTCTTTTTTTGCCTTCTTTGAGCTTCATAGATCGCTCTAACAATATCTATTCAGTCTCTGTTACACTTGATGGGTCCAACTATGTTCTCTGGGCCCAAGCTCTCTCTAGATTCATCAAAGGGAAGCGACTTTGGCATATTATCACTGGTGCTCTTTCTAAGCCCATCCAAGAAGAAAAAGAGGTCAGATTCGCTTTCGATAAGCGTCTTGATGAATGGGAAAGGAATAACTACTAAATTATCTTATGGTTCTGTGCTACATCTATTCCTTCCATTAGCCTTTAGTTTGGATGCTTTTAGCATGATGATTCCATTGCCTCTCCTGCCAAGGCAATTTGGGATTTCTTGAAAGAACGTTATCAGACTACTGGACATGCTCACCAATATCAACTCCTACAAACTCTTCATCACATGTGCCAGGAGCCTGGTCAGGCTATCAATGATTTTTTATTCCAGATGTCATCTGTTTGGGACCAGTTGGCTCTCTCTGAACTTACTTGGGCACATTCTGAGGATGTACAATTTTTTGTTGTTCATAGGAATCATCAGCGGCTATTAGAGTTTCTTATGGCTCTTCATAGCACCTTCAAGCCTGTGCGTGCTTTCTTGTTCCATCGTTTGCCCTTATCGACTTTGGAGCAAGCCATTACAGAACTATTGTCAGAAGAAACTTGTTTTGGGATACTCAAAACTCAAAACTCAAAACTTGGATTCTGTTCTTGCTACACCATCATCACGGGGTTCTTCATCTTCATAGCCTCCTAGCTCATGCATTTATTGTGGTAACCGTGGCCTTCTTGCCAATCACTCTCTACTTTAGTGCCAAGTTCGTGAATGCTTGACTTGCCACAAGAATACTCCTAGTCATCTCCAAAGCAATTGCCTTTGAGTTACCCACTTTCTTCATCCATGAAAGGTCTTCACACTTTGGGCATCAGTCTTCATGCTCTGTTCCATCCATCAAAGTTTGCAAACTTCACGTGCTTTGTATGGTTTGAACCAAGCTCCTCGTGCCTGGTTTGCCAAGTTGAGTTATACTATTCATGACTTTGGCTTGTCCTCCAATGTCTATGATTCTATCTTGTTTATACGTCAGACAGAGCGTGGCATTATTCTTCTTCTTCTTCTCTATGTGGATGTTATGATTATCACCGAGATGACACAAGGTATATCTAGTCTCAAACAATTCCTCACCACCAATTTGAGATGAAAGATTTAGGTTTGCTTAGCTACTTCCTCACTTGGAAATTTCTCATGATCCTTTAGTTACTTTCTCACTCAGGCCAAGTATATCTCTAATCTCTTGATTCATACTGGTCTTATCAATTGTAAGACTACCACTACTCCAATTGATCCTCAGACTTACCTATTATCTGATGATATTTTATATTGTTAGCTACTTAGCGCCTTTGTCTATCTTACTTACTCATCCGCATATCGCCTATGTTGTTCACATTGTCAATCAATTCATAATCGCTTCCTCACTCTCTACACTATGATGCTCTAGTTTGCATTTTGCGCTATCTCAAAGGTGCTATGTTTCATGGTCTTCACTACTCAGCACACTCTTCTCTGCAATTACATGCATTTTTTGATGTAAATTGGGCAAGTGATCCTACTGACCGCCGTTCTGCTACAGGTTTACACTTTTTCTTGGGTGATTCTCTCATTGCCTGGCATAGCAAGAAGCAAACTCTTGTTGTTCATTCTAGTATTGAGGCTGAGTATTGTACTCTTGCTGACACTACTCAAGAGCTTGTGTGGTTTCGTTGGCTTCTTTCTGATATAGGAATTCCTCATCCTGCAGCCACTAACCTCTATTGTGACAATCAGAGTGCTATTCAGATTGCATATAATGATGTCTTCCATGATCGCATTCAAGCATATTGAGATTGATTGTCACTTCATACGCAACATGTTACTATGTTACTAGTGGCATTATTTGTCTTATCTTTGTTACTTCTACTAATCGCATGTACTAACATCCTCACCAAGGCTCGCCCTCCAAGACGATTTTTGATTTACTTTCCAAACTCAACTTGACATCTGATTACCACTTGAAAAGGGATGCTAAATATAGTATATTCTTTGTATATACCTTATCTCGTGTATATAGTACATTCTCTATATATACCTTAACTTCTCTCCTATATAAAAGAGATTGTCCGATTCATTATTTATTCGATTTCTATTTAAGAGTTTCTCTTTTCTCTTCTCTCTACTCTCATAACAATTCTTATGAAAAGAAAAGCAAATGTAATGACTCAACATTGGCCCGAAGTTTTAAGCCTAAATGTTGGAATTTATTAGTCAAAAGTTGATATTCTAGAGAGACGATTTTGTAACATTTACTGTTTAATATTTTTTGTTGGGGAAATTGTGAATATGTTGGAAGATGAAAAAAAATTACAAAGTGATGGAAAATTTTATAATTTCAATTATTAAAGTTGATAAATTTTATTATAGATTTGAAATTTCTTTTGGAGATATGGGCTGAATTGTATTTTGTTTTCTTTTTTTTTTAATTTATAAAAACATTAAATATATTTATATTTTGGTACAAACAAAATAAAAGCATGTTTGATATACGTGTTTTAAAATTTTGTTTTGAAGACAAGTGAAAGGAATGACTAGCGGTGAGTGGTGTTCGAGGCAATTATTAACAGTCACAAATTGTGGCTAGATGTCGTTGTTTGGTTGAATAGAGGTGGTGTTTTTGTCGTCTGTCCAAGGTGATTAGCGGTGTCTTTAAATAGTAGTCAGTCACTAGAGGTGGTGGCTACAGCAATTGATGACGATTGAAGATAATTATTGTAAGGCTCGGGAATTTTGTAACAAATTTATTAAATAAAAATTATCCTTTTCTTGAAGAGTTATTCTAATTTAATGCAAAAGATATAGAAGTTTGACGCACTTTAAATTAATCATTGTTTAGAGACCTTGATTAAACTAAATCCTAATTAACACTAATCCTCACAATTAGATTAAGGAAGCTTCTAAAGACAATTTAGAATTTTGTCCTCACTCGATTGTCTTATTCTTGAGTGTGTATATATATATAAATAATAAAAAAATGGGGAGGAAAGAGAAAATAAGGAGAGAGGAGGCTAGCCACCTCTCATGGGGAATGGTTGATTTTCTCTTATATGAAGATTCATCTCAAAAGTGCAGACCTCTTAGAATGCTTAACCATCTTTTTTCTTATCTTTCAAAGGAAGAGATGGGTTGTCATAAGTGTGCATGTTGGGTAGACAACCCCGATGGCCATACATGCATGGATTCTATTACCAAATATTTTTCTCCAAACTTTCCCTCTCATTTTAGTCTCTGTATGAGACACAAGTTCCCCAACTCCTTACTTACAATTTTCGGTTCGAGCTAGAGATTGGAGAGGAAGAGAAAGAAAGGAAAGAAAGAGAGGAAGAAGGAGGAAGGAAGGAGAAGAAGGACTCATCGCTTTAAAGCTTCACTAAGGTAGAATACTTAGAACTACTCCACTTCTTTAAGTTTTGGAAGATGTATGAAAAACAATATGATATGTCTTATAATACATGAAGGAAGCAATAACAAGCTCAATAGGAGAGGTCTCTCTTGCATGCCTCAGATGAACTCACTTGTTTTCTCTCTTGTTATTATTTTTATATTCTTTTTGCTCTATTGTCATAACCTGTAGTACTTCTTGAATGCAAAAAAAAAAAAATGCCTCTCCATAAATAATGTAGCCTAGCATGCCTAAGTAGGGAACTAAGGAAGACAATACATTGCTCATTTGAACAGAAACTGGACTATACAGACTGCTTACTTCAAAACCATGAAATAAATCACTTATTTAATATTTTGAAAATCTAAAGCTACTAGAATTCTTTTAGGGTCTTATTTATATGTGTGAATTCTGTGAAAATTATTTGACACTATTTTATAGCCAAAATATGCTTTTATGTTCACCTCTGCTCTTAAGATAGCAACAAGGCCTACTTTACATGGGCACGGTTTCTTCCACAGAATGAAATTTTGAGTGATTCAAATTGACGATGTGAGGTTTTTAAGTTATCTTTCCAATACCATAGGTTTCAACTTATTTCATTAAGTATGGGGTGAGATATGTCTGTTTTTCAAAAACGCGACAAATCTGGAGCTACCTACTACTTTTAATTTAGTTGGACATCTTCTAATGGCCAAATGACTTCGAGCCCCCTCAAAAATGTTCCCAACTTAATAATATATAACTCCACCAAAAATCAAAATTTTAAATATCATTTACTATCATTTCTATATTTTTATTTGAGAGGACAGCTTTGTCGAAACCGCTCGTAATCTGAATCAAGTTAGTAATGGCTTAAAACCTTTTGTATTGCCTCGTTTACATATTTTGTCTTGCATGCACTTAAATATGCTTGATCAGTTGGAATGAATCATGATATTTGGATTTTCATCGAGAACTATTATAACCATAATATGGGGAAAATGAAATGGGTGGTTTTGGACCATGTGCATGCGGATGAACACAAAGAAAAGGTATATCGATGTTTTGTTGGTGCAGGGTGCGCCCTGGTTCTAAGGAAATGTGATTATTTAGCTTGCGAAGCCTTGACATGGCCCGAATCGTATTCTAACCTCACAGATTTGCACTACAACAAATTACATTTTTAGCGACTAAATTTTTAGTAGCCAAAAGCCATTTTTTAGTCACCGAAGATTTTTGCCGACTAAATTTTTTGGTCGCCCGCTTTGTCGCTAGATGATTGTCGAGAAAGGTATTGCCGATTGATTTTTTTTTAGTCACCGAAAGTCACTAATTGGCGACTAAAAATTTAGTTGCCCAAAAAAAAATATTTAGTCGGCAAAAAGATAATATTTTCCATCTTCAATTTTTTAGCTACCAATTTTTTAGTCGCTAAAACGTGACACTTCTTTTTGGCTACCAATTTTTTAGTGGCTAAAAACGCGACACTCCTTTTTGGCTACCAATTTTTTAGTCGCCAAAAACTTTCTTTCTTTTTTTTGGCTACTAACTGTTTAGTCGCCAATAAGTTCCTTTTTTTTATTTTTTGGCTACTAAATGTTTAGTCGCCAAAAGCTCAAGCTCTATTTATTTATTTATTTTAAAATGAACAAACTGAATATTTTTCATTAATTTCTAAATTATATGCATTTCATGATCAATGCAACCTGTAACATGTACATATACAAAATAATATATCTATCAATTATAACCTAAATCCAATATCAATAATACCCATTTTATTATCAACTATTCAAAACTTTAACTTGTAACACCATATTCCAAATATCATAAAAATCTATACAAACCAAGTATAATCCATCTAAATTACATATTACATACAAAAACACTGGATTTCTAAAACAAAGGATTGTTCCAAAATAAATGTCTTCTATATACAGAACAAATGCTCTTCAGACACATCCACAATAGCTCACACAAAAGCAATCAGAAAAAAGAAAAAAAACTATTAGCACTTATTCAATAATATTAAGGTTTCAAATTATAACAATTATAAAATTAATAATTTAGATATATTATACTTTGCAAATTATAACAATTCTAAAATTAAAATTAATAATTTAGATATATTATATTCTGCATACAATCCCATCAAGATCATTTTAATGTTTCTATTTTGTTGAAAATTTATACGACCTCCAAATTGAACCTCATGCCTGCTTAGTAAACTCTAGTTTGACAATTACATGTAATGTTTCCAAAATTTTCTTTTCACCGGTATACAACATGATCCTAATTGTTTCAGAATCAAAATCCTTCAGCAGTTTTCATCAAATTTTGTTACTTTTGGCGCTTTCCATTTTCACAAATCTTGAATATTGAAGGCACTACAGCCCACAACCTCCAAGAGTCTAAATAATTAGTTTACCAAACAAAATGATTCCTCTTGTTACGCCACAATAGGCATTCATAAATAAGTAAACCTAAACTTCATCATAAATTATATCCAGTACCAGTTCTAAGTAATGCAAATATCATCAAAGCACAAAATAAAAGGAGAAATAAGTTCAAAAAATAATTTCAGATACATGAGAAAGTTTGTAAAATTATCTTTTAAATTATACAGACATACATACAAGTATGAACCAAGTGAAGAGCCTCACCAAGAATTGATCAAGGTCCTTACCTCAATGTTTGGATGTGATAGGTTCTGAAGAAGTTGTACTTCTTCCTCATGCTCTCTAATGTGAGCCTATTAAGAAAACTAAAAACAAAAAAACAAAAATAGAAATGCAATTCAGTCAAACAAATAAAATAGTTTTCTCAATCAACCAATCCAAATATATACATGGTTATATAGTACACCACAAAGGCAAACCTTCAAATACAAATTGTAAGAATCCATAACATAAATGCAATAAAGCAATTAAACCTTTTTTTTTTTTTTTTTTCTGAAGCACTATGCTATCAAAAAGCAATTAAACCTATGTTTTCCTTTTATTAAACCTATGTAATAAAGAAATTGTAACCTTCATTCAGACATATACCAATTACAACAAAACAAATGCTATCAAAACGAATAATAATAACAAAATTAGTAACCTGCTTGATGGCTGGAAGCTCTCGATTTGCAAATGTTGGAGCTGATGGGTGTTATTCTAATTAACGACAGGAATAAAAATTAGAATTTAGGAATAATTATTGAAAAATGTTTACACGGGTGTAGAGATAGAATAAGAAAAAGACCATAGATTGTGATGGAGGATACCTATTGAATCATGGCCTCAAAATTGATATGTAATTAAAACTCAAAGTACTTATAATACCTAAAATGCAATCAATGCCATCAATGGACACAATAGCTCTAGAAAAAAACTTCAAGTATTGTAGACCTCGAGTACCATCAACAACAATCTTGAGAAAAAAAAAATGGAATTAGTAACCAAAATTACCCTACATAGCTAGGTGAATGAAAGCATAAACAAGGGGGAAACAGAATTCCTCCATAGAATTAGAAAGTGTGATTTCTTTAATTGTTGCCAACTATCAAATAAATGAACTAATATTTGGCTTTCTAGAAAGGAATTAATGTTTTTGAATGGTTTTTTATTTCAAAAATATTAAAATGTGTTTCTGAAGGGGTTTGTTTAACTACTAGTTTGATTTTTTATTTTCACTTTATTTTATGTCATGGACAGGGTACATTTTGAAATTGTTAAGCTCATACGGTTGTTTTTGCTACTCTTTGGGCCCTTAAAAAACTTTGCTTACATATGGTTTTATGATGGATTTGTTTGTGGTTGCCTACAAACCCTTAAAAACACCAAAAAATAAATAAATAAATAAATAAATAAATAAATAAATAAATAAAAATAAAATAAAAAAGAAGATAGAAACAGAAACACAAAATATTGGCCAAAAATTGTCACCAAAATATTTGATTTCTTGATTAATTAAGATGAACAAACAAAATAAAGCTTTCTTGTAATTATGACTAATAAAATTTCAATATAAATTCATAAAGCTTTCAAACTAAACAAAGCACACCTTCATTGTTTGTGGGTCTCAAATTTAATTATTTTTTGTAATTATGACACAGTTGCTATTTAAATATGATCCATTGTGGTGGTTTTGTTATAACTAAAAGTGGCTTAGCTTTCTACTTAAGCAGATGTTCAAAACCTGTAATGCCCCCCAAAAAAATACAACAAATATAATCCAAAGCATACATAATAATTGCATAAATCAGAGTACAAAGTCCTTCCATTTCATAACATTAATAGTACAAAAGAATTTAATGTAAATAAATGCCCCTTTGGGCTTACATCTTTCCAAGCCTTAACTTGGTTATAACAAAAGTGAGCTTCGCCAATACATATTAAGCCCTTAGCTTTACAAAATGAATAATCAAAAAGTAAAGAAGTTCTTCCTTCCAAAAGTTTCCCAAATTTATTGCCTTAATGGAGGCAAGTCACCAACACTTGAAAATATTATTCCTAAAATACAATAAGTGTCATGACCCGAACCCGCCCCTAAGGGTTAAGGACATAACCGGCCAGTAATCCTGAGATTACCTATGGCCTCCATACAAATCAGACATAACTCATCAGAGTAAAGAGGGCAAACTAAGTAAAAGTTCAAAACTTTGTCCATAGAGCTGTGCTTACATGCACACCAAAACAAACCATACTCATATACGTTAATAACCCACATCAAAAGTGCAGTAGCATAAACTTCTTTACAGACAGGATCATCTAGACTGAGTCAACCCATGGCAACTATATACAAATATACACAAGATCCTTGCCAACAAGACAGAATATGAATACGTAACAAAAGGGCAAGGTTGGGTCTCGTGCGTGAGACACAAGGCTGACTCTCCCAAAATTCCTGCTGTTCCTGGCTGACTTCACTGGGGTTGGGGTTGGACCTCACTTGGCTCACCTACAATTACATGAATGAGCGTGAGCGAAAGCCCAGTGAATAATATCAAATAACCAAGTTACATAAGCAATTATTGGAACAGTTTAACAAACGGCCTTCGGCCCAATCATTCATGTCAATCGACCTTTGGCCCAATCATTTATTTCCATCTACCGCCCAATTATTCATTTCCATCGCCTTGGGCCCAATTATTCATTTCCATCGGCCTTTGGCCCAATTATTCACTTCCATCTACTCGCCTTTGGCCCAATTATTCATTTCCATCGCCTTTGGCCCAATTATTCATTTCAATCGCCTTTGGCCCAATTGTTCATTTCCATCGGCCTTTGGCCCAATTATTCATTTCCATCGGCCTTCGGCCCAATTATTCATTTCCATCGGTCTTTGGCCCAATTATCCAAATTAATGAACTTACGAAACTTACGCAGAAGTAACAATAGGACAATAACAGACTGCAATTATCTTGTTAAGATATTACTCACAGTGATCGGTTGATTAGTTCGCCCTGGAACTCGACCCTACACATGCCATGAACATAAGAGGGTCATTAACAATTCAATTCGTTCAAAATTCACATTCTCATCTTTAGGCTTCATTCTTATCTCTTTAAATCATTCACAATGTTTAACATATGCCTAAGAGTGCTTGCAAGTGAAAGAGAACGGAAAACGAAACACAGAATGCAAAAACAGAATTTCAGAAAATAGGGTCCCCGCTCGGGCATGGGGTTCTCCGCTCGTGCGGGCCCCTAAGTCTCAGGCATCGTTGCCTCAAATCCCCGCCCGAGCGTGAACTCCTCCACTCGAGCGACTTCCTGCCTACATAGCTCGCCGAAGGTAAACTTACCCGCTCGAGCGGGAATCATGTCTGCAGAAAAATACTAGGAGCTCGATTTCTCCGCTCGAGCGGCCCTTTCCCCGCTCGAGCGGAAGTCAGAATTCTGGAAATTCCAGATTGTGTTCTTGAGCTTTAGTTCAATTTCCCAGCTACCATTCTTGCATGCAAAGGCTCAAATCTCAAATATAATCATACTAACATGGTATAAACACCAAAACACATCATCATGGAGCCTAATTTCAAGGATTAAGCACTTGCATGCTTCTAATTGACACCAACTCACTTCTATCATTCATATTCATACATTCAAAGCTCCTATCTCCATAAATTGTACATGCATGTGGTATATCACTTTCATCCTTAGTTCATATGATGAAAAGATGGTCAAGTACGTGGCTTTCAACCAAAATGCAACATAAGTCATGTGATTCAAGCTCAAATATGCCAATTCCAAACAATTACATACATGCATGCATATATGGTCTTCCAACTCAACAAAACCAATTCAAAACATGCTCTTGACCATTAATTAACTTTGAACACCCAAGATTACACATTAAACTCATGGATTCAAGAATCAATGCTTACCTAGAAGCCCAATCTACGGTTAATTCTTGAACTAGACTTCAAATCTCCAAGCTTGAGTCACAAATTATACAACTCTCTCCCTCTCTCTCTCTAACAGCCGGCTCTCTCTCCCTTTCTCAAGGTTTGATCAGCCAAAATGAATACATAGGAGAGAATGGTAAGTATAGTGCCCTTACCCAACAATTCCCACTAACTAACATTAATAATAATAAATAATTAGGCACGAATTTACCAATTTAATCAACTTAATCTGGCCTGAATCGATTTTTCAATTAAATTTCACCGTAGGCTCTAAAAATTACACTGATCACAAAAGCATAATCAATTTTGGTTTCCGTGGCCGATAAGGCCTTCAATTAAATTTCCAAAGCAAATTATTCAAACAGATATTCCTACGGTGAACAGGTAAAATTCTCAAAACATATAATCACATAATGGCACACAAAACCATGTCAAAACATATAATTACACACATATTAGGGACCAATTAGCATAATACAGAACAGGGGTGTCACAATAAGCTACAGCCTAGTAGGAATCATTTAACACAAAGATATGAAATCTAGCAAAGTTATAAGTACAATATGCATAAACAATGCCCATGATGAAACATTCATTTTACATAGTCACAGGATACCAAATTCAATTCTTAATCCATTTTCATCCGATTTATTTCATTACATGAGCTAATTTCATTATTTCTCAATAACTCAAATGAGACTACAACTCATTAGTTCTATAATCACATCATCAACATATAAACACTTCAAATTGTTCTTTCACGGATATTTCGTCCATGGGAAACCATCAAACGGAACCCATGTAAACGTAGGCTATACAAGCACTACAATTTCCATTTTACGAAAATTTCGTCTGCGGGATCGACACCCATGTATAGTTTCGGGACTTTCACCCAAGACATTCCGACCAACTTAATTATAACAGAGTCCATCCCCTTTCTCTTCCCAAACAATAGAGTCCATCCCCTTTCTCCTCCAAAACAAACATTTATACATATGCAATAGTGCCATTTGGTAACACTTACGCTTTTCGCTTATATTTACAAAAATTTTAAAAATTCAAATAAAAACTTGTTTGGTAAAATTTTTGATTTATAAATCAATGGTCTCAGTTTATAAATTTGGCCAAAAAATCAAAACACAAAAAATGTGTTTTCGTTTTGAGTTTTGAGTTTTTTTTTTTTACCACCCAACACTAGCCACCACCCATCACAATTTTCCACCACCGTCTTCCGCCACCACCACCCACCTCACACCACCACCTGTCACCACCACTTCCCACCCGCCACCACCACCCCGCCCCCAGCCACCACCAGCCACTATTCACCTGCCATCCACTCGCCACTACCACCCACTCCTCGCCGCCACCACCACCACCATTACCCACCACCCACCCGCCACCCACTTGCCACCACCACCCACCACCACCACCACCCACTCGCTAGCACCTACCACCCGCCACCGTCACCCACTCACCCAGCACCACCACCACCTGCAACCACCCACCACCACCCGCCATCCGCTATCCGCCACCCACCCACTACCACCCACCACCCGCCACCACCACCACCACCACCCACTCACTACCACCCACCACCCATGATCACACCCACCCACCCACCATCACCACCCACCACCCCCTTGCCACCACCACCACCCATCTGCCACCCACCGGCCACCACACCACCACCTACTGCCACCACCCACTACCACACCATCACCCACCCACCCACCCACCACCACCACCTACCACCCACCCGCCACCACCCTCACCACCCAAAGACCACTCACCATCGCCACCCACCTACCACCACCACCCACCACCGCCACCACCACCACCCACTGCACACCACACCACACCACCTACCACCCGCTCGCCACCACCCACCACCACCCGCCATCCGCCACCTACTTGCCACCACTACCACCACCACCACCACCCACCACCCGCCACCGTCACCCACCCACGCGCCACCACCACCCACCATCTGCCACCCACCAGCCACCACCACCCACTCGCTACCACCCACCACCCGCTACCATCACCCACCTACCCACCCACCACCACCACCAGCTACCCACCACCCACCGTCACTACTTTCCATCACTGTCTTCCGCCGCCACTTGCCATCACTTGTCATTTCTCACTCTTTTTTTATATTTTTAAATTTTTTTAAACATTTTGTCAATTATGAAACGCGTTTGTAGTTTATGTTTTTCTAAAAATAAACAAAAATCAGTTTATCAAATTTTTGTAAATATAAACTGAAAACGTAAACGTTACCAAACACACTAAATGTATTTTAACACATAATTATACGTGGAGCACGTCCCCTTTCCACTCCCAACTAATCATACATATACAATATATATAAACACATAATCATATTCAGTGATAACCAACCATGGATTAGTTTCAATTCACCTAATCCACATGCAATTTTTACAATAATCATGGTTATCCTCCACCAATATTCCAATATAGTTATTTCTTAACTCATATACAATCTCGCTTCGCATCAAGTAACCATACAACAAACATTTCAAACTAATTTTATAAATTAAAACCCATTTTACAAATAAAAAGTTTTTCAAAACCATAGAAAATCAACACCCATTTCCCATTAAAGAATCAAACCCATTTCATAAATCAAAACCATGTGAGAAATCAAACATTTCAAATTAATTTTATAAATGAAAACCCATATATGCATCAAATTGGGATTTTGATATCAAGTAAACCATATCGTATTAATTCAAAATGCATATTAGAATGGGATCAAAATGCATATATACATATACATCTATAAACATATATATATATATATATATTGGAATCATATATATACATATATATACTTCCAAAATGTGAATTATATATATAATACACACAAATACATACATATTGGCTTTTAAAGAATCAAACTCATTTCATAAATCAAAACTATGTGAGAAATCAAACATTTCAAATTAATTTTATAAATTAAAACCCATATATACATATACATCATATTGGGATTTTAATATCAAGTAACCAAATCAGATTAATTCAAAATGCATATCAGATTGGGATCAAAATACATATATACATACATATACATCCATAATTATATATATACATACATTTTGGAATAATATATATATATATATCTATATACATCAAAAATGCAAATTATATATATAATACACATAAATACATACAGGGGATGGTGATGCTTTGGCCGGGGATAGGCTTCGGTCCGGTTCCGGCAGTGAGGACTTCCTTTTTGACTTCCATCTCTGATCCCTTTTATTCCGATAGTGAGGACTCCCTTTCAACCCTTGTCCCCTGTTGATCTCTTTTATTCCGGCAGAGAGTGAGGGAGGAAGAGAGAAGATGATGACAGTAATAGGGGTTTTGGGGTTCGGTCGCTGGCAAGGGTTGGGCTTCGATAGCGAATCACGAGAATAGGCTCTGATGTAGAGAGAGAGAGAGAGAGAGGGTTCAAAATTTGAAAACAGAAAGAGAGGAGAGGAGTAAGTATGTGTGAGAGAGAGAGAGAGGGTGTGTCTTGAGAGAGGTTGTGTGTTAAAGAGATGAGAGTGAGATGTTTTAACCCTTAGATTGAATTAATCCAATGGTCCAAATTTTGACAAAGAAACAAAAGTCCCATCCGAATTCAAAATCTGAGCTTCCTTATTATATAGGTATTACACCATTACCAACTAAATATTTTTAGTCGCTAATTAATTTTATAAATCCCTCCAAAATTTGAAATGTCTCCCTCTAAATATTTTAGTTTTTTGGCTAAAATATTTTTTTGTCACTGAAAATATGTTTTTGGTGACCAAACTTTTGGTCGCCAAAGATAAAAAATAATTTTTTATTTTACATTCGGTGACTAAATATTTTAGTAGCCAAAACTCAATATACGGTGACTAAATTATTTTTTTTTCGCGGAAAATATGTTTTTGGCTACCAAACTATTGGTCGCCAAAGATAAAAAATAATTTTTTATTTTACATTCGGCAACTAAATGGTTTTGGTAGCCAAAACTCAATATATAGCGACTAAAATATTGTTTTTGTTACTGAAAATATGTTTTTGGTGACCAAACTTTTGGTTGCCAAAGATGAAAAAGCAATTTTTTGTTTTTCATTCAGCAACTAAATGGTTTTAGTAGCCAAAACTCAATATATAGAGACTAAAAAAAAATTTTGTCACAAATTCTGGAATTTTTAGCAACTAAATTTTTTTGTAGTCGCCAATAATCAAGATACCCCGACTATAAAAAATTGGTAGCTAAATATTGTACTTTTGCTGACGAAAAAAATTTTTGGTCACAAATTCCACAACTTTTGGTGACTAAATTTTTTTTTAGTCGCCAATTTTGATCGCCAAATGTGCATTTTGTTGTAGTGTTGGTTTTGAAATAAGGGTGGCAGTGAGAGTCTCACGTAGAGGGAGTACCTCTGGAAGGCCGGTTCTCTTGAGACAGACTACTGATGATACACCCTGAGTATTTAATTCAGCATGTAGCATCTTTGGATCCAGTGCCTCGCGATCAAGAGGAGGTGCAAAATAGTCCCTGGCCAGGGTCAATGGTTGGATAGGACGACACTCCACGGGAAGTCACTCTAAGCTCCCCAAATTTACAATTAAATGAGAATACGATATGAACTCTATGATAACTTGACATTTGTACTGTGAATAGATTCGTGATGGATTATGTCTATATATATATATGTTGTTTTCGCTGCACTATTAATTTTTTTGTGATGATTGTATATTTTTAAATTTTGTTAATTAACTCCACTATGTTATTATTGCATAAGTTTTCAAATTGTAAGAAATTGCTAGTTTTTTTTTTTTTTTTTTGGAGGGGAGAGGTGGTTTCTTGTATCTTATTGGGTTTTGTAGCTCACGACATTTCATGCCAAGTGAAGAAGAAAGAGAAAAACTCGGGGAAGATTTTGTCGAAGATATTGAAGTTTAGCCATAGTTCACTTACAACCTGTTTTAGCCTGCCAAGAAGGCCTATCTTGCCCACCTTCTTATCTATTTTGATGAGATTTTTCGGTGTTTAGGAACCTAGATTTGGGGCTAAAATAGCCTCAAAAACTATTTTATCCTAAAAGTTCCTACACCAAAAGTTTTTGAAAAAAAAATATATATATATATATATATAGGCGGTAGTGGTCACATCAGGACAATGGTAGGACTGTCATAGTGACAGATAGCAAAAAATACAATTTTACCCATTCAAATTAATTTTAGAAAATGTGAAGTTAGGGACAAATTTGTTATTTTAACTTCAAATATCATTTCAACACATTTTTCAATACACCAACTCAAATAAAAATCTATCCTATCTTTCCAAACACAAAAACTAAAATAGCCTACTAAAATAACCAAAAAGTCTCTAAAATAGCCACTTTCCAAACGCCCACTTTATGTATTAATGTAACAATGTTAAGAGATTGGTGTAAGAAATCAAACATTTAAGGTTGTATTAAGATTAAGTTTTGGAACGTCCTCCTTTAACTATTATATGGGAACTTAATATTTAATCCTGTTAAATTATTTATATTAATATATGATGTCCAAAATGAAAGTGTCACAATTATAAGCCGCAAACAAGAGACAGTGGCCAAAAAGTGAGGATGACCGGTGGTGATGAACATCGGTGGGTGGAGAGGCCCTCCAAGGGTGTGGGAAAATGAGTAAAGATGACAAATTTTTTTTTTTTCTTAAAAAAAAAAAAAGAAATCAACTTTTTTATGATAAAAGGATTTAGTAAAATTTTAAAACTGTATAGACATTTTAAAAAAATAAAAAATAGATACCAAACACCTTTTTTTTTAATTTCTTTTACAGTTTTTAAATTTTGTAATTATAAATATAAACACTATCGAATAGACTTTAAAAGCTTTTTATCTTACACTGTAAAATTATTAGTTTTTTAATATATGAAGTATTTTGGCTTTTTGGCTATTTTAGCCACAAAGACAAAATAGGCTTTTAGCCACAAAAACAAAACATCACATCCAACCCATAATCATTACACTCCTCTCTCACAAAAAGTCAAAAAGCCCAAAGCCAAAAAGTTCTTCCAAACCAAACTTTTAAGCCTAAGCTAAAATAGCCAAAAAGCCAAAAGCCAAAAAGCCAACCCACTTCCCAAACGAGGCTTACCGTTAAGAAAAGAGTTACAATAGACAATTTGACACAAAATAATAAATAAATAAAAATGAATCAAAAACAATATATATATTTTGAGTAGTTTTATTTAGACCAAAAAATTAGATCCACTTTATAGATAAGTAATTATAAATTCGAGAAATATTATATTTAACTACCATAAGGTGAGAGAAATAAACACCACTACAACGGATATTAAATTTCTTTCCATAGGAATTAAACTCAAGATCTCACACCATAAAAGGAATAAACCAACTAAACTAAAGGCCTTGGGTGACAAACAATATATTTAAATTGGTGGTGCTACACGCATCAATTAGTATATTAATTAGTAGGGTAATGCTAGAGTGTGCAACTTACACCTTACACCTTTTTTCACTCACTTACACCTTTTTTTTATTTTTTTTTTACCTTTTACTGTGTAAGTGGCATATAGTAAGCAACTTATAACTTATATTTTATTTTTTATACATTCCACTTACACTACACTTACACTTACACTTTTTTTACACTTTTTTTTTGTTTTACATGTAACTGCACAACACTTACACTTTTTTTTTTTTGTTTTGTCCCAAACCCTAATTAGTATACTAATATATGTTATGATATTGTCACTTTAAAATTATGACCCCACACCCATTATACAAATTACAAATATTCAAAATCTTTAAAATTATGTCACATCATCCGTTATTATACTAATTAATATACTAATTGGTACATATAGTATTATTCTATAAGTAATACTAGAAATCCTAAAAATTCTATCAAAAGTTTTGCCAAATGTCTCACATAGTTGTGGGACCCACACAATGTGAGTCCAACGTGGGTCTCACACTCATGTGAGACATTTGGTAGAACTTTTAATAGAATTTTTGAAATCTGTAACATTTGTGTTATTCTATTTAAATTGTAGGGAATAAATACTTTTATATCGAGTAATGCTAGAAACCCCAAAAATTCTACCAAAACTTTTACCAAATGTCTCACATGGGTGTAGGACCCTAATATGGATCTCATGTGAGTCTCACACCCATGTGAGATATTTGGTAGAATTTTTAAAGTTTTTAGCATTTTATATATATGTATATATCATCTTATTGCATTTATTATGCTTTTACATTATTGGCTAGATATGGCAAATGTTTTGATCAAATGACATCAATTTCTTACAATAAATGACCTTAAGAAAATAATAATGAAAAACTTAAACAAACGAGTTATATTAGGCACCTCAAATGAATTATTAAATATTTTGTCAAACCTTTTACTTGGGTGTGGGACTCACACAAATCACATATGTGGGGGTCCTACACCAATGTGAGAGATTTGATAGAATAATTGATAATTCATTTGGGATCTATAGTATTTTTCTAAACAAAAGGATCAAGGATGGGCTCCATGAGAGATAAGAGGGGGCGATCCATCTCTATGATTTCAAAAACACTATTTATGTAGTATTAGTTATAATTATTTATATATTATAGATATTTATGTCTTTTGTATTTTTATTCTTTTAGAAAAAATTTAAATGGTTGTCACTCTATATATATGAAACATATGATCAAAATATAATATTAAAAAAATAGATAAAAATAATATAAAAAGTTCTTTGTTATGACTATTGTTAATTACAAGTCCAAGTTTCTAAAGAATCGAAAAATGTATTAGCTAATTACTTAATCACGCTCATTGATAAAAACATTATATAGGATTTAATATTAATATTGATTCTATCATAGACAATTTTATTGACAGGAACTAATATCGAGTACAACAATTCAAGATGTCTCACTTCAATATATTGATTGTTTTATAGTTGCTATTTTTTATAACTAAATATGGATACAAAAACATGTTATTTATATATATTTTCATCTTATTTTCACTTTTTAAAATAGTAGAAATTAATTAATACTATAATTCATACTTTCTTTTAAAAATTTATTTGTATATATATGTTTCGCTTTATATGAAAATTCTGAATTCATCTTTGAAAAGGATAATACAAAAGTGAGTAATGTTACAACGATATAATTATTTATCACATTTGATTTATTGTTTGATGGGTCAAAAGTGTATTTGTAAGATACATAAGTAATGAAACTCATTCAATTAATACAACAATAACATATGGGATGTGTACGGGAAAGAAATATACCTTCTTGTATAATCCTGTTGATCAAGTCTGCGTTCCTCTGAACGACGTCGCTTATCACCGAAACACAAACGTGAGCTAGCCGGGTGGGTGCCGAAACCTCTCCGATGCCTAAGTCGAAGATTATCAAATAGGCAAAAGCTCTGTATTCGTAAAGCCAAAATTGCATTACCTCTTCATAGGTGATATTGGTGAGCTTTTATAGGTTTTAGGTGGCACAATCCTAGTAGGACTCTTACTCCTCCATGTAGAGTCCTCCTAGGATTCACATTCTTGATGGATAATGCTTATCCTTCAACACCTTCCTCACTTAAACCAAGTGAGATGGTTCTTCTATGGCGAACTACAACTCGACCGAATAACCCCGCCAAGTTGGACCAAATAGCGTGACCAATCTAATTTACTTTTTCCCCTTTCCTTTCTCCTACCTCGGCCTTGCACGCAAGGGCCGAGCTATCCATAGAAGAATTAAGCCGAGCTAACCCTAATCAGGTCCTAGAATAGTCCAACTACACCTCGATTCCGTGCCATGCTACCGAGCTAGCCCAACCCATTCCGACCGAACTAAGTTTACCCACTTAATACGGCGGCGAACCTTATGGCTAAAAGCGGACTACCACGACCGAGATAACATACTCCTTTGACCGGCCCTCCTAATTGAGGCCCTTCCACTCTACTATCCATACTCCGGCCCATACCGGCCCATTACCTAGCTCGGCCCAATTTATCTGTATAAATTACCCTCTCAATTGCCCCTTAATCCCATCTGCAAAGCATGATAGGGATTACTTGTCCACTAGCCGAGCTACGACTTTAACCTTTCCAAATTAACTAACTTTACCCGTTAGCCTTTCCAAATGAGCTAAAAGTCGAGGTAAATTAAAGCCAAGTCACGACGTCCGTCAAAACGCTCTTCAGTGCGAAAATGAATCAATTGTCCTTCCAATCGACACGCGGCATGCTCGATTGGCCACAGAAGCTGCCACGTTGTTCTTCAGATTTTGCAATTTTTGAACAGTTCCCGCCAAGGGGCTTTACACCAAAAGAAAAAACCCCTTCACTTTTCAAATCATTCACCAAACCGCTTCTTCTCTCTCTTTCTCTCCCCAGTTCTTGCTGTTCTTCAATTCGTGCAACTGTGAAGCTCGTGCTACGTTCTTCTTCTATTTCCATCCTCTCGTGCTTTCTTGACCAGGTATACTGCTCAAACCTGCCTATTTTTCTTTGTTTTCGTTTGATTCATAGCAGTCTGTATCGTATGTTTTTGCAAAACATTTTGTTGCCACTTTTCCCCACGTGTTCTTGTACTTTCTGGAAAAAAAAAAACTCTATAGAACCTTATGAATCTTCAAGTAATAGCTAGTAGAACGTGTATTTGATCCAAAAAAACACATCCAACCGAACTAGGAAACTGTTTTTGCTATATAAAGACTTAGGTAGACTGGAACCGAACTAGCACTTGTGCACATTACAGTTGTTTCAATAAGCCACCAACTGATTCACATTAGCCGAAGTGAAAACGCACCGGACTAGAAAGATTTTGGCCCTCGACCGAGCTAAGGGCTAAGCCAGCTTTCTCAGTTTCTTAACCGAACTCAGAAAGCTGTCCCTTGATGCTTAATCGAAGTAACAAAAACCATAGGTAGAATCCGAGAAAACCAAATATCTTGCCAAATCGAGATAACAAGTACCCTGGTTACAACCGAGGTAGATCCTGTAGTACACTACCTAGCCGAAAGAGGACTTGTCTTCTCTTGCTTTGTTTTTTGTAGCACGGTCAACGATCTGTGCTTAACACCTTGTGTTTCCACTTTGCAGACTTAGGTTGCCAGGCACTTCCCTGCACTCAGCCGAGCTACTGAGCACACTTGTTCGACCGAGATAATTTATTTTTAATTTATACAGTAAATGGGGAAGTACAGATTTTTGGTAGAAACCCCAGGAGGCTTAGCCGAATTTAGAAAGGATTATAACATCCCCGCCGATGTAAACCTAACCTTGGCCGAACCAAACATTGTACCTTGGGGAAACCTCGGTTTTGTACCTTTTACCCTTCTTTCAATAATTGAGACCGGACTAAGGTTTCCGGTCCAACCATTAATTTGCGAGTTCCTTAGGCAGACCAGGCTTTGCCCCACCTAACTCTCTACCAACTCTTACCGTATAATAATGGGCATCGCCGAACTAAACCACCAAACCGGCCTGAACCTCGGCCTAGCCGAAATATTCCATCAATACTCTTTAGGATCGAAAGAAGATGGGTGGGTATACTACCTTAGGATACGCCGACGTAGAGAAAAAATAATAAAAGATACGCCGGATAAGGACTTAAATGACGACGACTTCTTTTGGGTATCTAAGAATTTTGAGGACCACCAAGCCCAGATCCCAGGCCGACGTATAAACTGGGACAAAGGAATCCCTGGTAAACTGACTTCGGTTTTCCATGCATTCTTCTTTTTTTCACTTCGGTTTCCAATTTTAAGCCGGACTGACAGTTGTTCTTTCATGCAGATTCGGCCAACATTTATTCTTTGTATAGCCATCCCGCCTTAGGCGTGCATTTCAAGGCCACGAGTCCAAGAAAGAAGTCATAAACTTCTCAATTTCGAGCCGACCACAGATACACCGTCACGAAAGCGAGAGGATCGATTTTCTTCTTGAGGAAGCACCGCAACCGACCCTCCTTGCCCATAATCAACCTAATACCTCTACAATTAACAGAAATGGCGAAGAAAACCGATCAAGGCATTATTGATCGCAACAAACCCGCCAAGCACCACAAACCGGCCAGCCCACTGAGACCATGGTAGCCCTTCCATCCTAACGACCGCCTTCATCTCGTCCAAGCAAACGTGCCGGGACTAGCCAAACCGAGCCACGCCTTGCTGATGAAGACGAGACCGTCCTACCACCAAGTCCTCCACTAAGCCCTCAGCCAAGCCTCCAACCGAGCTCCACCGACCGAGGTACCTCCTCCAAGTGGGTTCCCAGTCTCTCCTTTAACAACCGAGATATCCAAGATTCTGACTCCGTTGTCACCGAGAAGGACCACTTGATGGCTTTTAACCTAGCCAAGAGTGTATGCCTTCCCAAGGACATGGAGCACCACCAAAAACAACTCAACATCGAACTGAAGGCCATCCGGTCTTCAACGAAATCAATGATCCTAGTATGTGGCACTGTCCCTTTTTGCTGTCTATTTTGTTTTTTTTTTTCAATTCTCACTTCGGCTGAGAAGAAAATTACTATTCTCTTGCAAGCCATTCAGAAAAACCATATCACACATAGGAAAGTGCTAGAACTTAGAAGAAACACAAGGCAGGCCATGGCAGAAGCCGAAGCAAAATCGGCCGAGCTAGAGGAGGCCAGAAAGGAACTTGCCGAGCTACGTTCTGAGAACAGTCGCCTGACCGAACTGGCTAATTCGGTCGAAGCCGAAAAGAAGAAGGTTACTGCTAAAGCAAAAGATAAGTATCTGCGCCTGCTGGCAAGGATTGAAAAGAAGGAAGACGCCGAAATAGACCAGCTGAAGAAGGACGTAAAAGCTGCCGAAAAATGAGGCTTCAAGGAGGCGGAGGACGCATACACACTTCAATGCGACGCAGCCAAGGACCTCTTCTTCAAGTGCGGTTGGAGGAGTGCTGTGGAGCAGCTCGGTCTGTCAAACCGAGGTCTACAATGCTCCCCAAGATTTATTCCAACTTCATCGGGCGCAGACAAAGCCGATCTTCAAAAGCAATTCTCGAAGGCTCAGTTCGACGATGATGGTGAAGATGATGATGAAGATACCCCGGCCGTTAATGAGCAACCAAACGATCAAACAGTTCGGTTGGAACCAAAGCTTGGAGATCTAATCGATGAGCAAATGTTAACACCGTGGTTGCCGCTTGACACCGAGGTCCAAGCTGAGACCGACTCCTACCTCAAACCGGACTGCGTGTTTCTGATGCTGACTTTGACGCCGAACTAGATGGCCATTTTAACTGATTGTCTTTTTCTTTCTTCTTTTGAATTTGAACTTTGTAACCGAGCTGCGGCCCTTCAATTGTATTTGTTTTGCACTTTAAATGAAATGATCTTCAACTCTTATTTCGGTTTCATTGGAGTATGCTTGTATTTGCATTGAATTTTTCCAAGAATTCATTTGCACAACTGTGATCTCGGTTTTAGCTATCTAACTAACTAGCCAACCACTCTTCAGCCGATGTGTTTATTTCGGCTGAAGAGTACAAAGTGTTGGTTTAATCCAGCCAACCACTCTTCAGCCATAAACTTACTTCGGCTGAAGAGTACAAAGAGTTAGTTTTATTCGGCCAGCCACTCTTCAACCGTAAACTTACTTCGGCTGAAGAGTACAAAAAGTTGGTTTAATCCAGCCAACCACTCTTCAGCCATAAACTTACTTCGGCTGAAGAGTACAAAGAGTTGGTTTAATCCAGCCAACCACTCTTCAGCCATACACTTACTTCGGCTGAAGAGTATAAAGAGTTGGTTCAATCCAGCCAACACTTACTTCGGCTGAAGCGTATAAAGAGTTGGTTTAATCCAGCCAACCACTCTTCAGCCATACACTTACTTCGGCTGAAGAATACAAAAAGTTGGTTTAATCCAACCAACCACTCTTCAGCCACACACTTACTTCGGCTGAAGAGTATAAAGAGTTGGTTTAATCCAGCCAACCTCTAAGTTGGTTTTTCCAGCCAATTTAGAGTATAGTGTTTGCTTATTCCGACCAAACGTCCTGCAGCCTAGATCCTTATCCTGGGCTTAGGAGAGGTGTTGGTTTAATCCAGCCAACCTCTAAGTTGGTTTTTTCGGCCAACTTAGAATATAGTGTTTGGTTATTCCGACCAAACGTCCTGCAGCCTGGATCCTTATCCTGGGCTTAGGCGGGGTCATAGTTGGTTTAATCTGGCCAACTATGTTTACAATGCTATGCTTCTTACTAAAGCTACTTTCTTACTGAAAACATTTATGCTAAAAAAGAATCGATTTGTTTTATTGATGAAGTAAAAAATTACACATACTTAAAGAGAAAAAAAGCTAGAAATAAAACAACTTGAGATTTGCAGTGTTCCATGGCCTGGGAATTGCTTTGCCTTCCTCATCTTCCAAGTGGTATGCCCCTTTGCCTGCCAATCCGACCACTTTGTAAGGTCCTTCCCAATTAGGTCCCAACTTGCCATCTCCTGGAACTAGGGTGTTTCCCATTACTTTGCGCAGCACCCAATCTCCGATCTTAAATTGCCTTGGATGCACTGTTTTGTTATACTTTCTAGACAACTCTTGTTGGTAGGAGGCGATGTGAACCAATACTCTGTCTCTTCTTTCTTCCGCAAGGTCAAGTTCCAAGGCTATGGCTTCGCTATTTAAGTCTGGATCAAAGTTTTCACTTCGGATTGTGGGGAGGCCAACTTCTAATGGGATGACTGCTTCCATGCCATATGCTAAGGAGAATGGTGTTTCTCCTGTCGACCGTCGAGGCGTGGTGCGGTAAGCCCATAAAACGTGGGGGAGCTCTTCTGCCCACTTGCCTTTGGCTCTCTATAATCTTTTCTTCAATCCATCCAAGACTACCTTATTTGACGCCTCTGCCTGTCCATTTGCTTGGGGATATGCCGGTGTGGAATTGTAGAACTCTATCTTGTACTCTTCACAAAAGCTTCTGAAAATTCTGCCGTCAAATTGAGTGCCGTTGTCTGAGATCAGTGCCTTTGGTATGCCAAAGCGAGTGATAATATTCTGCCAGACAAACTTCTTCACATCTTTTTCCTTGATTGATGCCAAGGCTTCTGTTTCCACCCACTTTGTGAAGTAATCTGTTGCCGCAAGAAAGAACTTCCTGTTGCCTGGTGCTGTTGGGAGTGGTCCCACTATGTCTAAGCCCCACATTGCGAAAGGCCATGGACTAGTGAGTGGTAGTAGTTCTCTGGCAGGTTAGTGTATTTGGTGCGCAAACTTCTGACACTTTTCGCACTTTTTGACATACTTCTCTGAATCCGCTTGCATGTATGGCCACCAGTATCCTTGTGAAATGGCTCGGTATGTCAATGATCTTCCTCCTTGATGGCTGCCACATACCTCCTCATGTATTTCGAACAGGAATGCTTCCACCTTACTGGGGTAAACACACTTTAAGTAAGGTCCTGAGAACGACTTCTTGTACAATGCCAAGGATGGAGAGAGCCAGAATCGTTGTGACTTTGCTTTTATTTTGTTGGCTTCTTTCTTTTCTTCTGGTAAGGTGCCGTTTTTCGGGAACAATATGATGGGATCCATCCAAGAAGGGCCTAACTCTGCACAACAAACCTCTTCTGCTTCTGGGTCTTCAATACTTGGTCTAGGCAGATAGTCAATCAGTAGTGGGTGAGGTATGGAGGTATCTGCCATTGAGGCGAAGCCTGCGAGTTTATCTGCTCTGCTGTTTTCCTCCCTGCCGATCTGTTCTATTCTCACCACTTCAAACTTCTTTATCTCCGTTCTGACCAGTTCTTGGTATTTGGCCATTCTATCATCCTTTGCCTCGTAGTCGCCTCGATATTTGGTTTACCACCACCGTGAGTCATCAGAGACCATTAGCTCGGTGGCCTTTATGTAGAATGTCGACTTGAGACCAAATGAAGTGCTTTATACTCCGCTTCGTTGTTTGACGGGAAGCCAAGATTGATTGCTTGCTCCACCTCTTGGGCGTCTAGAGATGAGGACTATGCCAAGTCCTGCTCCATGCCGGTTGGATGCTCCATCCACGAAGAGCTTCCACATCTCTCCAACGAACAACTTCCAGCAGGTGGAGGGATCGGATGATGCCTTGGGATCTTCCATGTTGCTGGTGGCTTCTTCAGAGTCGATGCTTGCTGTCTGTCCCTTGTTTTCTGTTTGCACCAAGTCTTTGTTTGTCGGTGAGTCTTGACTTGGTGTAGCATGGTTTGTTTCTTCTTTCCTTTCTTTACTCTGGTCTGTCTTGGGGCCTGACTGAGTATCCAGTACTAGGGGTTGCATTATTCCGGCGTCAACTTCCATCCCTAGTTTGGTTGTCTCAGTTAGGTTGACTGGGCAGATGTGATGACTTCCTGGTGTGAATTCTGCGACAAAATCTGTCAATGCTTGTGCTTTTATTGCAGTCCTGGGTTGGAACTTTATATTATATTGTCCCAACTCCACTGCCCGCTTCAGAATTCGCCCAGAGAAGTTCGCTCTTTCAAATAAAGCCTTTAATGGGAAGGCTGTGAGGACGACTATGGTGTGGGCGTGAAAGTAATGCGATAACTTCCTTGAGGCCATCATCAAGGCCAATGCCAGTTTCTCCAGTGGCAAGTACCTTGTTTCGGCGCCCAGTAATGTCTTGCTGACATAGTAGATAGGAAGATGTTGGATTCCTTCACATGACCAACATCGCTAATTGCATGTCATGAGACCGCTAGGTATAAGAAGAGTTCTTCTCTAGGGATTGGAGTTACAAGTAGTGGTAGAGAAGACATGTATTCTTTTAGGCTTTCCAGTGCGTGGTCGCATTCTTCGTCCCACTCAAACTTAGCCTTTAGTGCATGGAAGAATGGTCGTAGCCTGTCTGATGACCGGCTTATGAACCGGTTGAGTGCAGCCGCCATACCAGTGAGATGTTGTTCTTCCTTCACTGAATTTGGCCTCTCCAGATCCTTTATTGCCTTGATCTGAGAAGGGTCTGCTTCTATACCTCGGTTGGTCACCAAAAAGCCTAGGAATTTGCCTGATCCTACTCCGAATGCACACTTCGACGCGTTGAGGCGTAACTTGTGCTTCTTCAGGATCTCAAACATCTCACTTAGGTCCTTGAGGTGGTCATTCTCATCCTTGCTCTTGACCACCATATCGTCGATGTAAGCCTCCATTGTTCTGCCTAACAACGGCTCAAACAGCTTGGTGACCATTCTCTGGAATGTCGCCCCTGCGTTCTTCAGGCCGAGGGGCATGACCTTGTAGCTGTACAATCCTCTTGGAGTTGTGAAAGATGTGACCTCCTGGTCTGGTTCATGCATGGCGATTTGGTGATAGCCTCTGTATGCATCCAGAAAGCTAAGTCGGTTGTGTCCTGCCGTTAAGTCCACTAGTTGATCTATCCTTGGTAAAGGAAAGCTATCTTTTGGGCACGCCTTGTTGACCGTTTTGTAGTCGACGCAGACACGCCACTTGCCATTCTTCTTTGGTACTAGCGGTGTTGGAGATCCATCTTGGGTAGTGCACCTCTCGATTGCCCCGCCTCCAAAGAAGTTTCCTACTTCCTCCGTCACTATTTCAGTGTGATGGAGTGCCGATCTGCGGGTGCGCTAAATGATTGGCCTGGCAGAAGGGTGGACATTGAGTTAGTGGCAAATGAAGTTGGGATCAATGCCTGGCATGTCGTATGGGGTCCAGGCGAACACTTCGATGTTGGAGGTCAGGAATTCCAAGACTTCCAATCTCTCAGTGCTGGACAACGACGAACCAAGTAAGAAGAACTTATCCGGGTTCTTCTCATCTATTCTGACCTCCACCAAGTCCTCCACCGCTTTCTGACTAGCCGCTTTGCCGACATCCGCGAATGGTTCATTACTCTCTGGTTCTTCAACCGAATGAACATATCCTTTGGTGGCACGGCTACCGTTTACTGTGACAAAGCACTGTTTTGACATGATCTGATCTCCATAAACTTCTTCAATTACTCCGGTGTCGTTGGGGAACCGCATCACTTGGTGGTAGGAGGACGCCACCGAGCGCATGGCATGCAGCCATGTTCTGCCCAAGATAATGTTGTAGGTGGAGGGGACCTTCAACACCCAGAACTCCACTTGTTTTGTCACACTCCCTGCTCTGACTAGGAGGATAATTTTGCCGACGGGCCATTCTGGCATGGAGTTGAATCCAATAAGGGGAGATACGGCCGGCGCCAAGTCTTTATCTTGCAAGTTAAGTTGTTTGAAGGTTTCATAGTACATGATTTCACATGAACTACCTTGGTCGATCAGAATCCGCTTGACGTCAAAATTCTTGACTCGGAGAGTGACGACCAAGGCATCGTTGTGAGGGCAATAAATCCTTGCCAAGTCTTTATCCGAAAAAGACATGACATTTGTGGCCTCTGTCTTCCCCTTCTTGACGACTGGTTGGGCACTTAGCACCTCTCTTAAGTGCTCAGCCTTTTTGATTGAACCTCTGAGCTCGCATACACGCTCAGGTTCAAAGACTCTATGTATTACGTTGGTGACACCTTGTGGCGGGGCGTCGATCGGCATCCCATTGGGATTATTGTGGTCCTGGGGGGCTGGCTGTGCCCCTCCCTCTATGTATTTGTCCAGGTGGCCTGCTGCCACCAACTCTTCTAGATGCTGCCTCAATGGCGTGCAATTCTCAGTGCGGTGCCCCTTTTCTTTGTGGAAGGTGCACCTGGATCTGTCATCATAGTCCTTCTGGGCCTCGCCTAGCTTGGCTAGCCACTTGACGAAAGGCTCGTCTCGAATCTCACTAAGTATACGGTAGATCGGTTTCTTGAATACCGTGGTTATGGCAGTGCGGACTCTCAACCATCTCTTGTCCTGGTCCTCGCCGTTGTCTTGCCTTCCTCGTCCGTTTCGATTTTGGCGATCTACCGTATTGACCTTTGCTGAGGTCTTCTTCTTTGGGGCTGGAGTCACGCCCGATTTTGCTTTGGTACGAGCGCCATCCTCTTCTACCCTGATGTGCTGATGCACTCTCTCCATCAGGGCCTCCATGGTTAGGGGCGGTGTCATGGTGATAGAGTCCCTCAGTTTGTTCCCGACTGGAAGGCCTCTTTTATATTGCGCAATGGCGAGATTGGTTGGGCAGTCCCCAATCTGGTTGAATGTCTCCCAGTAGCGACTGTTGTATGACCTCAGGGTTTCCTTGTCGCCCATGTCGATGGAGAGTAACTGGTCGATCTCCACCGGGGTTTTCGTGTTTGTTTTGAATCGCGTCACAAACGCCTCCGCCAGTTGCGCCCAGGAGGCTATGCTGCCCTCTGGAAGCTTTTCAAACCAAGTCAAGCCAAGGTCGCCAAGGCTTGAAGGGAATAAGATGCACATCAAGGCCTCGTTCCGCCGGTATACAGCCATGACCTGACGAAAGTGTCTCAAGTGTGAGTAGGGGTCCGTCTTCCCCTCATACGTTTTGAATTTGGGTTGTAGGAAGCCTGACGGAAGGGGCGCGTTCTCTATTGCTGGGATGAATGGTGAGGTTTGCAGCCTCGCCAATGCCTTGTCCGTTGGTTCGTATGCCGGGTGCGGCATTGGCATTCCAACCTCGACGCTTCCATGCGTCCGAGGAGCCAACCGCTGTAAGGCAGGAACCCTGTGTGGATCGCGCGCCCTGGCGTCCTCCTTCCATCGTGCCTTCTCTTTTAGCATGGATCGTAGGTCGGACGATCTGGGTAATTCTGTCTGTCTAGACCTCGTCTGGTGCGTGTGTGAGGGCCAATATGTGCTTCCCTCAGTGTATGACCTCTCAGACCTCGTCCTCTCAGACCTGGAGTGACGAGTCCTGGAAGATCTAGATTGCGTGTCGCCTGTCCTGAGGCTTCTGTTCTCTACTTGAGAGGGTGTAGAATTCCTACTACGACCCTCTGAGTGGCGAGGGGGCGTCTTGTTGTTGCGCCCCTCTATTGTCGCCACTTCTTTACCTTTCACCTGGCGCTTTAAGAATTCCATGTCTGCCACCATCTGCCGTATTAACTTGTCTTGTTCCCTAACGCGATCCTCCAAAGTTTGAGGATCAATCCTTCGTCGTTGTCTTTCTGGGCTTTGCGAACGAGAGAGATGGGGGCTGTTATTCCGCCTTCGTCCCCTGGCATCCCTCCTGGAATTTTGTCTTTGCGGTTCCAGGTTTGCCATGGGAGTGACCACTGGTAGACCTTCGAGCCTTACACCCCCATCTGGAGTTAGTCCGTCGACGGCGGATTGAGGTAACTTTTCGTTGTTTGCCATTGATTTTTTTAAAGGAAAAGCTTGATCAAGAGGTTGTTCTTGTCTGAATTCCCACAGACGGCGCCAATTGTACGGGAAAGAAATATACCTTCTCGTATAATCCTGTTGATCAAGTCTGCGTTCCTCGAGCAGCGCCGCTTTATCACTGAAAACACAAGCGTGAGCTAGCTTCGGGTGGGTGCCGAAACCTCTCGATGCCTAAGTCGGAAGATTATCAAATAGGCAAAAGCTCTGTGTATTCAGAAAGCCAAAATTGCATTACCTCTTCATAGGTGATATTGGTGAGCTTTTATAGGTTTTATGTGGCACAATCCTAATAGGACTCTTACTCCTCCATGCAGAGTCCTCCTAGGATTCACATTCATGATGGATAATGCTTATCCTTCAACACTCCCTCCTTGCTTAAACCAAGTGAGATGGTTCTTCTATGGCCGAACTACAACTCGACCAAAATAACCCTGCCAAGTTGGACCAAATAACGTGACCAATCTAACGGTTACTTTGGCTCCCCTTTCCTTTCTCCTACTTCGGCCTTGCACGCAAGGGCCGAGCTATCCATAGAAGAATTAAGCCGAGCTAACCCTAATCAGGTCCTAGAATAGTCCAACTACACCTCGGTTCCGTGCCGTGCTACCGAGCTAGCCCAACCCATTCCAACCGAACTAAGTTTACCCACTTAATACGGCGGCGAACCTCATGGCTAAAAGTGGACTACCACGACCGAGATAACATACTCCTTTGACCGGCCCTCCTAATTGAGGCCCTTCCACTCTACTATCCGTACTCCGGCCCATACCGGCCCATTACCTAACTCGGCCCAATTTATCTGTATAAATTACCCTCTCAGGATGATAAATTCCAATTTAATAAATAAACATGATGTGTTCGTTTGGTGAGATTAAACCCTAGAATTGGACTCTATGTATTAATCGAATGAATAGTCAAATGTTTGGTTGAAAAAGTGAAAGTCGAACTAATACTCTTTCATATTTGAGATAACTCTATCTCACGAAAGATGTAAGATGAAAAAGAGTCCGATTAAGTTGGCTCCGAATTAGCTCCTTAAATGATGAAAATGACCCCACGTATATAACATATGTTTCATTAAATATTTTTCACAAAAGAATATATAAAACAAATTATAATATATTTCCATCTTTTTTAGTCTTTAGTAAACTTTTTTCAAATTTCTTCACAAATATAAGTGCATGAAAAAAGAAAAAAAAATTGAGCATTATTTTTTGTTTGGTTTATTTTCTTAAAATTATTATTATTTTTTAATTTCTAATTTTTTATATTATTTTTTCTTTAGAAAATTTTTTCCATATTTTAATCAATTTTTCTTACATGCACTTATATTTGTGAAGAAATTAGGGGAAAAAAAAAGAATTAACTAAAGACTAAAAAAAATGGAAATATATTATTATTATTTTTTAAAGTAAACTATTTTGATATTTTTCATAAATATATTACATTTTAAACACATCTAAATTAAAAAGTCAGATTTAATATTGTCATTGCATAGTTAACGATCAAAAAAAAAAAAAAAATCAAAGCAATTGTCATTCTTCACAATTTTCTGACCAAATATTAGATTTATTAGACCATCTCCAACGCTTCACCAAACCTTACATTAGATTTGAAATTAGGTGAAAAAGTCACTTTTTGCAGCTCCAATGGTTTCATCAAATTGGTATCAAAATGAGAATTCACCAAATTTTTCGTCAAAGTGAGAACAGGGGAAAGATTTCACCAATTTACTGTGCGTAACTGTTGGGGGAGACCAACCGGTCAACCAACCGGTTGACCAGCCGGTCGACCGGTTCCCTTGCAAATAAGTTGGTTCAAACAGGTCAAAAGGTTCAAAGAGGTAAAAAAAAAAAATACACTAACCAGTCGACCCATCGGTCGACTCTTACTTTGATGACAATCATTGGAGCAGTCTGTATCAGATTGAGAAAATAGTATTTTTATTACTCAGATTTGGTGAAAAATTTGATGAACCGTTGGAGATGCTCTTAGGATAGGGATTTCAAAGCACCTAATCTTATGATAAATAAATATGATACACATCATTTTTAATTAAATAATTTATATATTATTAATTTCAAGACTAAGATTTCATTTGGAAACAGATTATTTTAATAACTTTTAAATTTTTTATAAAAAGATATAGAAAAATAAAAAAAATAATATAATAACTTAAAATAATTTTTTAATTTTTTTAACTAAAATATATGATTGACGTAATCCACCTTATCCTACCCATATAAACAAACAAGAACTATAGGTTATATCAAGAGTAACAAAAAGATCAGAGAAGGGGACAAAGATTTATCATAAAAAGAAAGGATAACATCTGTCATGTAGACCCTTGGAATTTCTCGAGTCCTTATTCTCACTTTTTGGGAGACATCGAAGCCCACAGATTGGAATACAGGTCATCTTTTTTGGTTTCAATATTTTTAATTTGATATTTTTAAATTAGACCGTCTTTGATATTTTTAATTTTTTTTAATAATACAAAATTAGATAAAATTATTTTATATAAAGTAAGATATATTCACTAAATTGTGTAAATCAGGTCTTATATAATATATGAAAGAATCGTATCTGATTCAGTAATCAAATTATCAGGGCCAACTCTCAGATTTTTGGACTAAAAGCAAAATCATGGTATGAGGCTGGGGGGGTTTTGGTTATATATTCAATTTTGTTTATTTATTTAAATTTGACAGTATTTAGAAAAATGTTACTTGCAAAAGTCACTTAAATATACAACAAAGTTAGCAATAAAATAATCAAAATAATCCAAGTTTAGACACCAAATAAAAAGCGAATAAATTGTAACAAATATTACTTAAATATTATATTTTTCGCATTTTTGCTACAAAATGACTAATCAGGATTTTATCAATAAAATTTTTTCAATTGATAATATTCTCTTACTAAGGGAGATTTGGTGATAGAACTCTCACTATCTAATTTATCTTTTAAAATGACAAGAATTGTATGAATCCTTTCAAAATTCTCTAATATTTTAAAATTTGTTCTTTTACCATACTACCTTCATATATATATATATATATATATACTAGCATATCACCTTGTGTTTCACCAATGTCTTTTTTTTTTCTTTTTTATACTATATTAAAATTTAATATTTTGATACTAATCATATGTGTTGGACTTTTCAAGAAATTTATATGTGATGGACAAATCTTTTCAATTGATAATATTCTCTTACTAAGGGAGATTTGGTGATAGAACTCTCACTATCTAATTTATCTTTTAAAATGACAAGAATTGTATGAATCCTTTCAAAATTCTCTAATATTTTAAAATTTGTTCTTTTACCATACTACCTTCATATATATATATATATATATATATATATACTAGCATATCACCCGTGCTATGCACGGGTTGTGTTTCACCAATGTCTTTTTTTTTTTCTTTTTTTATACTATATTAAAATTTAATATTTTGATACTAATCATATGTGTTGGACTTTTCAAGAAATTTATATGTGATGGACTTTTTAAGAAATTTTTTTCATGCTTGTTCTTAATACATTAAAATGTATTAAGAACAAGCATTAAAATTTTTTCAATACATTAAAATTTTTTCAATTGATAATATTCTCTTACTAAGGGAGATTTGGTGATAGAACTCTCACTATCTAATTTATCTTTTAAAATGACAAGAATTGTATGAATCCTTTCAAAATTCTCTAATATTTTCAAATTTGTTCTTTTACCATACTACCTTCATATATATATATATATACTAGCACATCACCCGTGCTATGCACGGGTTGTGTTTCACCAATGTCTTTTTTTTTTTCTTTTTTTATACTATATTAAAATTTAATATTTTGATACTAATCATATGTGTTGGACTTTTCAAGAAATTTATATGTGATGGACTTTTCAAGAAATTTTTTTCATGCTTGTTCTTAATACATTAAAATGTTATCATGAGGGATAATAATTATGTGTTGGATTTTTCAAGAAATTCATATGTACTTCACAATTATTTCTATATATGTGAATTGTGATTTTTAAATGTCTTTTTTTTTTTATATATTATATTAAAGTGTAATATTTTGATAATAATCATATGTGTTGGACTTTTAAGAAATTCATATGTGTTGGACTTTTCAAGGAATTTTTTTTTTTTTTTTTTTTTATGATTGTTCTTAATGTATTAAAGTGTTATTATGAGAGATAATAATCATATGTGTTGGGACTTTTCAAAAAATTCATATGTGTTGGACTTTTCAAAGAATTTTTTTTATACTTTGGAGTTGGGAGAAGTTAATAAATGCTAAAGTTTTTTTTTTTTAAAATAAAAAATCAAGAAATTTAGATTGGGATTTGAAGCTCCCACAAGACTTGGGGAGTTAGAAACCCCCTTTTTCTTAATATAGATAGATAGATATATCTTTTTATTTTTATTTTTGTGTGGTTTCTATTCGGGTGTTTTTTTTTAAAATTTATTTAAGATGGAGTTGTGGGTATCTTTTTTTTTTTTAATTTAATTTATCTGTGGTTTCCATTCATTTTTAATTATTATTATTTAGGTAAGTTATGATGTGAGTTAAATATGTGATAGACATGTGAGTTTTATTGATTTAAAATTTATTTAGATAAACTTTAAAGATTTTTTTTTTAGTTTTTTAGTTTTTTTTGCTATGTTATAATATAATATATAAAATATAGGTAGATATCTACAACTTTAATAAAAAATATTATTTGATTTTTTAATAAAATAAAAAATCAGAAAATTTAGATTGGGATATTGAAGCTCCCACATGACTTGGGGGGTTAGAAATCCCATTTTTCTTAATATATATATATATATATATAGATAGATAGATAGATATTTTTATTTTTATTTTTATTTTTATTTTTGTGTGATTTCTATTCGGGTGTTTTTTTTCAATTTAGTTTTGGTTATATATTCAATTTTGTTTATTTATTTAAATTTGACAGTATTTAGAAAAATGTTACTTGCAAAAAGTCACTTAAATATACAACAAAGTTAGCAATAAAATAATCAAAATAATCCAAGTTTAGACACCAAATAAAAAGCGAATAAATTGTAACAAATATTACTTAAATATTATATTTTTCGCATTTTGCTACAAAATGACTAATCAGGATTTTATCAATAAAATTTTTTCAATTGATAATATTCTCTTACTAAGGGAGATTTGGTGATAGAACTCTCACTATCTAATTTATCTTTTAAAATGACAAGAATTGTATGAATCCTTTCAAAATTCTCTAATATTTTAAAATTTGTTCTTTTACCATACTACCTTCATATATATATATATATATACTAGCATATCACCCGTGCTATGCACGGGTTGTGTTTCACCAATGTCTTTTTTTTTTCTTTTTTTATACTATATTAAAATTTAATATTTTGATACTAATCATATGTGTTGGACTTTTCAAGAAATTTATATGTGATGGACTTTTTAAGAAATTTTTTTCATGCTTGTTCTTAATACATTAAAATATATTAAGAACAAGCATTAAAATTTTTTCAATACATTAAAATTTTTTCAATTGATAATATTCTCTTACTAAGGGAGATTTGGTGATAGAACTCTCACTATCTAATTTATCTTTTAAAATGACAAGAATTGTATGAATCCTTTCAAAATTCTCTAATATTTTAAAATTTGTTCTTTTACCATACTACCTTCATATATATATATATATATATATATACTAGCATATCACCCGTGCTATGCACGGGTTGTGTTTCACCAATGTCTTTTTTTTTTTCTTTTTTTATACTATATTAAAATTTAATATTTTGATACTAATCATATGTGTTGGACTTTTCAAGAAATTTATATGTGATGGACTTTTTAAGAAATTTTTTTCATGCTTGTTCTTAATACATTAAAATGTATTAAGAACAAGCATTAAAATTTTTTCAATACATTAAAATTTTTTCAATTGATAATATTCTCTTACTAAGGGAGATTTGGTGATAGAACTCTCACTATCTAATTTATCTTTTAAAATGACAAGAATTGTATGAATCCTTTCAAAATTCTCTAATATTTTCAAATTTGTTCTTTTACCATACTACCTTCATATATATATATACTAGCACATGCTATGCACGGGTTCTGTTTCACTAGTGTCTCTTTCTTTCTTCTTGTATACTATATTAAAATTTAATATTTTGATACTAATCATATGTGTTGGACTTTTCAAGAAATTTATATGTGATGGACTTTTCAAGAAATTTTTTTCATGCTTGTTCTTAATACATTAAAATGTTATCATGAGGGATAATAATTATGTGTTGGATTTTTCAAGAAATTCATATGTACTTCACAATTATTTCTATATATGTGAATTGTGATTTTTAAATGTCTTTTTTTTTTTATATTATATTAAAGTGTAATATTTTGATAATAATCATATGTGTTGGACTTTTAAGAAATTCATATGTGTTGGACTTTTCAAGGAATTTTTTTTTTTTTTTTTTTTATGATTGTTCTTAATGTATTAAAGTGTTATTATGAGAGATAATAATCATATGTGTTGGGACTTTTCAAAGAATTCATATGTGTTGGACTTTTCAAAGAATTTTTTTTATACTTGAGGGTTGGGAGAAGTTAATAAATGCTAAGATTTTTTTTTTTAAAATAAAAAATCAGGAAATTTAGATTGGGATATTGAAGCTCCCACATGACTTGGGGAGTTAGAAACCCCATTTTTCTTAATATATATAGAGATAGATAGATAGACATATCTTTTTTATTTTTATTTTTGTGTGGTTTCTATTCGGATATTTTTTTTCTTCAATTTATTTAAGATGGAGTTGTTGGTATCTTTTTTTTTAAATTTAATTTATCTGTGGTTTCCATTTGTTTTTAATTATTATTATTTAGGTAAGTTTTGATGTGAGTTAGATATGTTATAGACATGTGAATTTTATTTATTTAAAGTTTATTTAGATAAACTTTAAAGATTTTTTTTTTAGTTTTTTTAGTTTTTTTTTGTTATGTTATAATATAATATATAAAATATAGGTAGATATCTACAACTTTAATAAAAAATATTATTTGATTTTTTAATAAAATAAAA
The DNA here is from genome assembly GCA_025200525.1 of Camellia lanceoleosa. NCBI lineage: Eukaryota > Viridiplantae > Streptophyta > Magnoliopsida > Ericales > Theaceae > Camellia > Camellia lanceoleosa. Next base: position 46,426,491 of record CM045767.1, read on the forward strand.
AATCAGAAAATTTAGATTGGGATATTGAAGCTCCCACATGACTTGGGGGTTAGAAATCCCATTTTTCTTAATATATATATATATAGATAGATAGATAGATATTTTTATTTTTATTTTTATTTTTATTTTTGTGTGATTTCTATTCGGGTGTTTTTTTTTCAATTTATTTAAGATGGAGTTGTGGGTATCTTTTTTTTTTTTTAATTTAATTTACCTGTGGTTTCCATTTGTTTTTAATTATTATTATTTAGATAAGTTATGATGTGAGTTAGATATCTTATAGACATGTGAGTTTTATTTATTTAAAGTTTATTTAGATAAACTTTAAAGATTTTTTTTTTTTAGTTTTTTAGTGTTTTTTGTTATGTTATAATATAATATATAAAATATAAGTAGATATCTACAACTTTAATAAAAAATATTATCTGAATTTTTTGGGAAGAGAAAAGAAATGTAAGTTTTAATATTTTTTTTTGAAAATTTGTGAGAGTGATTAGGAGGGAGAGATTATAAAATATTTTTGTTATTAAATAAATAAATCAGTCAATAGTTTTTTTTAATCTATTTTGTAAATTAAAAATCAATAATTTTGAAAAATTGATTAATTTGTCTCATTAAGTGATTTAAAATTTTGATAGATATACATAATAAAAAATACATAATTATATTATTAAATCATAATTCAAATTTAGATGTTATATCTTTTTGAGATCTATAGCTAAATTCTTATCTTTTTATTTTTTTATTTTTGTGTGTAGCCATAGTATATGGGAGAAATTAAAAAGGGTGTTGCAATAATTATGAGAGAAGTCAAAAGGAATTGTGGGTTGGGAGAAGTCAATAAATGCTGAGGTTGGGTTGGGAGAAATCAATAAATGCTGAGGTTTTTTTTTTATTTTTTAAATCAAAAAATTAGAAAATTAGGATTAGGAGATTGGAGTTCCCACAAGCTTTGGGGTTAAAAACCCCCTTTTGCTTAATATATAGTATAGATATAGATATATAAGATTTGCAAAAATACACTCTCTCTTCTCAATATCTCTTCTCTCTGTCTCGCTTTCTTTACCATCGTTGCTTTACATCGGCGCCACCGTCACTCTTTATGGAACTCTTTCTCCACCGTCTTCATCGCCATCGTCACATGTCGCGTCCATGACCTCAAATTTGAGATCACTCACTGTCATCATCGCCGAAAATAACGGTTTGAGATTCGCGAACCTTAGATTTGAGATCCTCCACTCTTATTCTCTCTAGTTCTAACAGTTCGTGCTCTCAGTATGTGTGTGTCATTCACCATATATGCTCTTGAAAAATCTAAAAACCCTAGATGTTGATTTGTGATTATGTATCAATTTTAAGCAGAATATAACAATTCCAATCAAACAATAAAAGACAAATCGACACAACGATTTTACGTGAAAAAACCACAATTGGACACCTCCAACTGTGATTAAAAAATCACGGGCAACAGCCACAAAACAATCCACTAAAAAGATTTAAAGGAATTACACAGGTATACTCTCAATTACCTAGCGAATCCACGCCTAATTGAACCAACCTCTATGTGCATCTTCCAACCCCGTCTTCACCTCGGAATTGTCTTTACGATGAGCTAATCCAGAATCCACCGAAGCTTCAGGCTTGAATTCTTCAGAATCCACCGAAGAACAACTCTCTCTCTCTCTCTCTCTCTCTCTCTCTCTCTTGTATATAACAAACAAAACCTTTAATATACTCTCTTTAAACCATGAGTTGAATACTCAATAAAACATCAAAGAAAACTAACAAAATATCCTCAGATATAAACCTTAAGAACCAAAAAGAAGATCTGGAGGAATTAATTTAGTTTTGGGAGAAAAACAACTACTTATAGAAAACCAAAGTAATCCTAATTTTGAAAGAAAACCAACTTCTTATAGAAATCCTTGTCAAATGGAATTGCCAAGAATAAAACCTAACAATCTCCCCCTTTGGCAATGCCGTGACAAAACACACCTACCAAAAAAATCCTAATCACCCCAACCCATAACAGCCAACAAAAGCCAACTTCTTTATCAAAATCATGATCTGCAAAACAGTTATTAGTGCCACAATCTCGAAAACAACTATTAGTGGCACAAGAGTATATGAAAAAACAATAGATATATGACAAGATTATCTTGAAGCATGAGATAGAAAACATGAATAGATGCGACTTGGAGATTTTAAGACCATGTAGCATGAAAACATGAACAACACCTTGAACAACACTTTTTTGTCACGAATTGACAAAGGAAGCTCAATCAACTAAAGCATGATCATAAACCACACAAGCAATGATATGATGATGTAAATATCAGGAGCATGCAAGAATGCAAGCAACATGCAAAACAATTAAAGCCAATCTTCCTTACCAAACAAATCAAAGTGATCATGCAAACAAACTTTTGTAACAATAAACCAAACTCCCCTTCACTAAAAACAATGAACAAGGAAAAAAAAATGACAAAAATAATATGGTGGAGCAAGCAAGGAATTCCAGATGTGTACCTTAAAAACGCACAAGATGATCCAAGAAGCACAATTACTAGAAAACACAATGTGCACAATCTATAGAAGATTCCTCATGAAAGAAAGTGATGCATTATGTGAAGCATAGATCCCATGATAAAAGTGTGTGTGTGACTCTTAGAGTTCGAAAAATACTAGATTCAAATCTTAGTAGTGATATGAAAGCTGGACCTCTGACAAGAGAATCTAAGCACAACAAAGGAAAGTCAAACCACTAGGAATCAAGGGGTATTTGGTGAGTAAAAGCGAAGGCTCCCCCTCAATGAATGAATCCTTTATTTTTTTTATTTTTTTTTCACATCTTTTTCTTTTCTTTCTTTTGCACATTTTTTTTTTTCTTCTTCACATTTTTTTTTCCTTTCTTTTGCACACTCATTGGCGGCTGACACGCTCAAGAGTATGGAAACCGAACCAGAGAAGCATGGATATAATAAGGATGGCCTGGTTGGTAACTCTGAGGTAGCCTTTTTCTCATGGCTGAACTACAAAGAATAGAGGGGAAAGCCATGGAGATGCAAAAGATGGAAGATGGTTAAGAGACTCAACATCACCCATGATATGCTAGTATAGGTCAATTCCTTTAGAAAAGTAAAAGATACAATACCAAAAGTCCATAAAGAAAAAATAATCACTAAGGCAGAAGACTCCGATATTTGCTAATCCAAGAGTGTGTATGCTAATGAGACATACTAATAAAAAACACATACTCCAAAATGAGTAATGACCATGAAGCACACACATATTAACATGTAATGAATATTCTTATCAATTCCAATATGCACCAAGGACCACTCAAAATTTCAAACTTGCAAAATCATACTAAGAAAATCTTTTTGATTTTTTTTTTTAAATTTTTTTTTCTTAACCAAAGCAAGACAAAAAACGAACATGCACACATTTTTTTTTTTTTTTTAGAAAACAAAACATGTCAGAAAACGAACAAGCACACATTTTTTTCTCATTAAAAAAACACACGAAACCAAAAACTAAAACATATAAACAAATTAACACAAGTCAAGTTTTCTCACCCAAACCGCTTTAGTATAAACAAAGTTGTGAGAATTGCGGTTTTTGGGTGGTGTCTTGACGTTATGGTTCCCTTCCCCTTTAATGAGAACCCGTCTTGACATGGTTTTCAACTTCCTATTTCTAGGTCTAGGTAAACACAACCTCTGTTCATGTTTGGTCTCAAGCAAATCAAAATAGCAAGGTTTATTATGACCCTTAACCTCCTTATGACCAATGAAGTGTCTCCTACCCCTTGAGATATTAGAATTTCTTCCATCTTTGTGAGACATTCTCCCATGCAATTCATAACAATAAGCGCGAATATGACCATGCATACCACAATAATGACAAATAAAAACAGAGTGTACCTTCTTTTCTTTGGCCTTACCAACTCTAGGAAGTTTGAGAAGTCTATCCTCATGTTGAATTTTTTGTTATCTCTTTCCTTGAGTTCTTGTATCACAAGATGTGGAAACCTTCTGTTTTTGCTCTTTCTTACCACCAAAGCCAATGCCACTTTTGTCAGAACAAATTTGTTGAGACCCAATGATATTGTCCAAAGTCTTTGATCCTCTGTTCCAAAGACCAATGGTAGCCATAGCACACTTGAGTTCTTCCTCTTTCTTGATCATTAGTTCTTCCAAAGCAACTTGAGACATCTCGAGAGTTTCAATCTTTTCTTCATATGTTGCATAAATTTGTCAGAGCTCATTCCTCTCTGTCTCACAAGTCAAGAGTTTTGCACAAAGAGCTTGTCGATCATTAGAAATCTTAAGGGCATCATTCCTAACCTCGGAAATCTCTTTTTTTAACTTGATATTCTCACTTTCACATGTTTTGAGTTTCTTTGTGAGTTTGTCATTCAATTTGAATAAGTTAAGAGACTCTTTATACAACTTTTGATATGCTTGCTGAAGTTCTTCATCTTCACTCCCCGAGGATTCGTCAAGTAGGGGTGGTCGAACTATAGAATTTCCCTCATGAATTGAATCCATTATCACAAATCAAACAAGATCTCACTCTAAAAGATTTGTAAAAAAAATATAGCGACTCGCTCTGATACCAATTGAAAAATCTAGAAACCCTAGATGTTGATTTGTGATTATGTACCAATTTTAAGCAGAATATAACAATTCCAATCAAACAATAAAAGACAAATCGACACAACGATTTTATGTGGAAAAACCATAATTGGACACCTCCAACTGTGATTAAAAAATCATGGGCAACAGCCACAAAACAATCCACTAAGAAGATTTAAAGGAATTACACAGGTATACTCTCAATTATTTAACGAATCCACGCCTAATTGAACCAACCTCTATGTGCCTCTTCCAACCCCGTCTTCACCTCGGAATTGTCTTTATGATGAGCTACTCCAGAATCCACCGAAGCTTCAGGCTTGAATTCTTCAGAATCCACCGAAGAACAATTCTTTCTTTCTTGTATATAATAAACAAAACCTTTGATGTACTCTCTTTAAACCATGAGTTGAATACTTAATAAAACATCAAAGAAAACTAACAAAATATCCCCAGATATAAATCTTAAGAACCAAAAAGAAGATCTGGAGGAATTAATTTAGTTTTGGAAGAAAACCAACTACTTATAGAAAACCAAAGTAATCCTAGTTTTGAAAGAAAACCAACTTTTTATAAAAATCCTTGTCAACCGGGATTGCCAAGAATAAAACTTAACAGCTCTCTCTCTCTCTCTCTCTCTCTCTCTCTCTCTCTTTTTCTTCTTCTTAATCTTCTTCTTCTCATAATACTCATTTTTCAAACTCTGTCTCCTTATCTTTTTCTTATTCTCATGATGATTTATTTTTCGAACAGTGAAATTTTATTCTGATTCATGATGCAACCCTCTCTTGCAAAGCCATCTTCACAGTGTGTTTCAAAGTAAAATTTTAATCTGAATCAGAGTAAAATTTATTATGATTCATAATAAAATTTTACTATTGTTAAGTAGATTAGCATGTCGTTAACCAGAGTAAAATTTTACTGTTACAAAAAATAAAGTACATAATGAACGAATCAGAATCAAATTTTACTTTTAGATCTATGAACAAACAAATAAACAAACAAAAAATTCTTAATTTTTCATTATAATCTCTTGACTTCTCATTTATTTTTTATTTTTTCAAATGTAAGTTCATTTCTCTCAAATCTAAGTTTATAAGTATCAAATTTGATATGGTGGTGGTTTAACAGAAAAATAGTGGTCACCAACCGACGATGAGGATAAGTGACGCCACCAACTGATGAAAATGGTGGAGGCGATGAACAACTATCGAGTTGGTGAAAAAAATGAGAGAGCATTGTAAAAGAAAGAGAAGAAAGGGAATGTATAATGGTCAAATAAAATATTCAAATAACAAATTTTGTCTTTCATACGGCACTTTATAATTATGAGAGGGTTTTGAGAGTCTTTTTTTTTTTTTTTCTTTTCATTTTAATAAGAAACTCGGTTGTTTTGGATGATCTAAATAAGTGCACTATAATGTGACTCAAAAAAGATAAAAAGATAAAAGGGTGAATTACATTAACGGTCCCTATAGTTTGGGGGTTTTGTCAGTTTAATTCTTGACTTTTTAATTGTGACATATTTGATCCTTTGAATTTTGTTCCAAATAAGGACAATTAAAGATACCATTGCTTAATTTCAAGGGTAAAATTGTCAATTTAATAAAATATAAATTAATTTGAAAAGTAAATGTCAAATAAACATTTTTAAATTTTTAAAAATTATTTATATCCACTTAACAATAAAATTATATAAAATTAATAAATCTTTTAGACATTTATTTATTGATTTTTACCAAATTAATTTTTATTATGTGTTTGGATGATGATTATATAATGGGTGGTTATTTTTATTTTCATTAAATAAGTTTCTATGTTTTCAAAAGTTATTAAACCAATCCATTAAATCCAAAAATCCAAAACTAAAAATATTTTATATATTAAATATACAAATTACACATTAAAATCATAATAACCACCCATTATATGATTATCATCTAAACATATAATAAAAATTAATTTGGTAAAAAAAATAAATAAATAAATGTCTAAAAGATTTATCAATTTTACATCATTTTATCTTTAGTGGGTAGAAATAATTTTTAAAAATTAAAAAATATTTTTTTGTCAAATTAGTTTATATTTTATCATATTGACGATTTTGCCCTTGAAATTAAATAATGATATCTTCAATTGTCCTTATTTGGAATAATATTCAAAATTGTAATTAAATGTGTCACAATTGAAAAGTCAAGAATCAAAAATGACGAATCCCAAACTATAGGGCTAGTGTAATTCACCTAAGATAAAAAGTGTGCCTATATAACACACCCCAAACAATATTAATCAATTTGAAATTTGAAAATTTTCTTTTCCTAAAAACAATTATAATTGTTATAATTAATCAAATTTTACTCTTAATTCATACATTTAAAAATAACCTTCCATTAATTTCAAATAATTCACTATATTAACTGGCTTTTTGTTTTGCTTTTTGTTTTTTTTTGTTTTAGATTTTTTTTATTTGTAAAAATAATCTATTAATTTTAAATAATTCGCTACATCAATTATTTATTAATTTTGAATCCTCATCGAAATTTGTTGAGAACTTTCAAATTCATGTGGATTGTTTTTGTTAGTGTAATAACTAAAAAAATCAAGGTTTTTTTTTTTAAAAAAAAAATTTTTTTTTTCAAGGATCAAAGTGACCATTTTGCATCTATCTTTTTTCCTTTTTTTTTTTTTTTTTACAAAAAAAAAAAAAAAAAAAAAAAAAAAGAAGTGACCATCGGCCTTGCCAGTTGGGTACACATACAAGGATTGTTTTAAAGACTCACATGGTCGTTTTAAATTACGCAAGGTTAAGTTTGGCATAAACTAAATAATACAAAAAGTCAAAAAGTCACTATTCTATTTAAGTCACATCATCTTATTTAAATCACATCACCTCTCTAACACATCACATCAAATCCAACCCAAACCCAACCCATATAAGCCAATAAGTCAAAAAGTACACTTTTTTAAAACATCCCAAACCAACTCTTAATTAATACACTCATATAGATGTTCACATGAGAGTGGGAATGGTATTGAGTCAGTCAAGTCTTCGCCAATCCATTTTCTCTTTTGATTAATATAATTTATGATGCTACATGTATTAATTAGTATATTAATTAATAAATTAACATAATTATGACATTTATCATTTTAAAATTATGATCTTATCTATTATACAAATTATAAAGACTTAAAATTTTTAAAATTGTGTCATATCATCCGTTAGTATACGGTGCATATAGCGTTTAAGAATAACGGTGAAGTTACATGTACTAATTGGTATACTAATTAGTGTACCAATATATGCTATGGTATTTCCATTTTAAAAGTATGACTCTACACATTATAAAAATTACAAATACCTAAAAACTCTAAAATTATATCATATCATCCATTAATATATTAATTGATATACCAATTTTTGTATATGTATTGTTATTCTAATATATTTGAGAAATCCTTCTAATTAACTTTGTATTAATTGCTTTTCACATCTATATTGTTCAATAACAACCACCCTATTAAGCCATCTCTCTCTCTCTCTCTCTCTCTCTCTATATATATATAGTGAAATAGAATTAAACCAGCTCTTACAGTGGTTTCATTCTCTTCTAAACACTTCTCTCCTCTCTCATACACTCATATGAATTAGTACCAAACCCAGGTCCAAATTATAGACACAAATCTCTCTCTCTTTCTCTCTCTCTCTCTCTCTCTCTCTCATATATATATATATGCTCATTCAAGGAAAGGGAGGTGAAAATGGAGAGGAAGAGTATTGTGATGTATCATCTGATTTGTTGGGCAATTTTGGGAGTAGGTGTAATGAGCACATGGGGAGAAGACAGATTGATAAACCCATCAAAATTGGACATGTTTGTAGATGACCTTGTTGATATGCCCAAATTAAAAGGTTTTGATATTGTCAATGGCCTCCCCGTGTCCAAGACCTTAAAGATTGGCATGTTCCACAAGAAATGGGTAAGAATCCTCTCTCTCTCTCTCTCTCTCTCTCTCTCTCAATTAATTTTAAAATTATCAAATTTTAAATTATTGATTTGATGATTTGTTTTCATTAATTTTAATTAATAAAAATAGATGGATAATTTAAATTGAAAATAAATAATAAAAAATTAAATTTTAAATTGATAAAATAAAAAATTTAATATTTATTTTGTTATAATGTCAAATCCTAGATATATATATATATATGTATGTTTTTTCTAAGTGTAAAGTTTAAAATGCTCATAGCTCAGTAGCTTAGAAAAAAAAAATATTTTCTTTTTGGGCGAATTACACTAATCGTTCTTATAGTTTGGAATTCGGGTCACTTTAATTCCTAACTTTTCAATTTTAACACATTTGACTCTAAATTTTGAATATTGTTTTAAATAAGGACAACGGAAGATATCATTACTTAATTTCAAGGATAAAATCTTTAATTTGATAAAATATAAACTAATTTGACAAAAATAAATTTTAAAAAAATATTTTTAAATTTTTAACAATTATTTCTATACATCAAAGATAAAATTATGTAAAATTCATAAATCTTTTAGACATTTATTTTTTTTTTTACCAAATTAATATTTATTATGTGTTTAGATGATGATAATGTAATAGGTAGTTGTTAAGAATTTAATACGCAATCGATATATTTAATATATAAAATTTTTTTAGTTTTGGATTTAATGGATTTGTTTAATAATGATATAAAAGTTGTTGACATATTTGACTTTTGAAAAAATATAAGCTAATTTAATGAAAATAAAAGCAACCACCCATTATATAATCATTATCAAATCACATAATAAAAATTAATTTGGTAAAAAAAATATCTAAAATATTTATCAATTTTATATAATTTTATTTTTAGTGGATAGAAATAATTTTTAAAAATTCAAAAATATTTTTTGAACATTTATTTTTGTCAAATTAGTTTATATTTTATCAAATTGACAATTTATCATTGAAATTAAGCATTGATATTTTTAATTATTCTTATTTGAAACAAAATTTAAAATTATAGTTAAATATATTATAATTAAAAAGTCAAAAATTAAAATGACACCTCTCAAGTTATAAGTACCGTTAATATATTGCATCCTTTATTTTTCATTGCCAACACGTTTCACTAGTTTTTCCACAACTATAAATAATTCTACTTAATAACTTTGTTGAAGGACTTATTTTTTTGATACAAACGCATAAATATAACACAATTTGGTAACATGAATTTTAAATACATTACAATAGTGTCAAATCTATATAACACGAAATTAACACAAATAACTTGTTTGATAAAAAAAAATTAATTACATATTTTAATATTATTTTTACCAAGAAGTGTCATGACATTTTTAAATCTATTGTATAACTCATCCAAATAATTACAAAGATGTAAATTAAAATTTTAAAATCAAAATAGTTTATTTTTGTTTTTAATTAAAGATAGTGTATTTATGGCCTAATGTGTTAAGATCAATATAGTAAAAAAACTTTAATAATAGCATATAGTTTTGTAATTTAGGCAAATTGAAAGTGAATTGAAATCAAGTATTTTTATGAATAATTTCATCGGATAGAGATTAGTTTAATTAAATTAAAATTATGGGGAAAGAATTCCAAACATTTGGTAGTTTTTAAATTAAGAGTTAATTATTTTTATATGACAGGTTAATTCCACAAGAACTGAATGCGGACCGAAAATATCAAGATATGATAATACAAAATAATAAATTAATTAAATTAGTATTAAGATAATTCTTATATAAACTCATGATGTATAACACATCCACCCTAATTTCTTAGGTATTGATATTGGATATAAAATTTTCATCATAAGTCTCATATCACTCTGCCTGGGGGGTCCTGAAATTTAAGGTATTGCTATGTTTACCAATCTAGATTTATGTATTTCCATTTGAAATATTTTAATTTCTAGATTAATATAGTTCCATATAAAATATTTAGAAAGAATTAAAGGGATAATAACTAATCAGTCTCACTTTTATTTATTTTTTTAAAAATCATTAAATCCTATCAATTTTCTATTAGGATGATTCAGTTCTATTTTGAATAAAACACTCCTATAAAGTTTTATTTTTCTCACATTCTTCTTATACCCTGTGTGACATTTAAAAGAGTCAACATTTAGGAAAACATTTTTCTTGTTGATTTTTTTTTTTTTTTTTTTTTTCATTAATGAGGTGATTGCTAAAGCCAAATATTATTATAATTTGTAAGAACATTGGCAGCTCTTATGCAATTTCAGTTGAATTCTAATTTTCAATTCATTATTAATTTTTTGATGTATTAGGTATAAATCTACAAGTTCAAATATTACTCATTCTATTTGGTTTGGAGTTTTAATTTTTTTTTTTTTGAGTTTTTAATTTGTATCTTTTTTTTTGGTTTTTGTGATTTTTTTTTAATATTTTAGTCAATTTTTTATTTTAAACTTTTTAGATTCACTTAATCTACATACATTTAAAAAATATAAATTCTGTAAAAAAAGTATTGCAAAAATCACTAAATAGTAAAAAATATAAAAGAATACAAAAACTTAGTACATTTTCATATATTTTTTTTTGTATTTATTTAATTTTTTGAAGATTTTCACAAATATTTTTTTTAATTACATCAAAATTAGGTGGATTTGAATTTATTTTTTTTACTAAAGTATTATAAAAAAACACTAAAAAAATTGAAAAATCAAAACTTATTTTTGAAAATTCAGAGCAAACAGTGTGTGAATGATGATCCTTTTTATAATTTTTGAGATCCTATTCATGGTTTTTTAACTAAAGTTGATCATTAAAATATTAGTAGAAGTGTAATTAATATGTATATGAAAGGGAAAATGGTAGTGCTACATGCATCAATCAGTATACTAACTAGTGTATCAATACTAGTTATAATATTATTATTGACCCCATTTATTATACAAATTACAAATATCAAAAATATCTTAAATTATGCCACATCATCAATTGGTATATTAGCTAGTACATTAAATGATGCATATAGCATTAAGTGAAAGAAAGTGTAACATTAATGTAGTTTTGAATTATTTTGAGATAATTTATTTAAATTATGACCAAATTTTTGTAATAGAAAATTAATACAAGAAAAGTAAGACTTATTAGTTATTTTTGCAAAATTAAATACATTGATGATACTTAAAGTATATACTCATTTTTATTTTTCATTGTTAATTATGTCAATTTAATTAAACAATTTTGTTCATATGGTTTCAATGTCGTTTTCATTTATCTTTTTTAAAAAAATTTGGGTCCAATTTTGTACAAAAGTACTCTGCTTTCCCCTATAAAGGTGCAAGACACTAATAAAACTCAAATTAAATAAGTTAGGAGACAGAATAAAATAATTAAAATATGGGTAAATAGTAAATATATTTTTTTAAATTTGCTTAAAATACTAATTACTTCATATAATTTTGAAAATTACATTTCACATCTTAAACTTTCTAAATGCATACTAAATAGCGGAGATTTCGGTTCAATATAAACATTGAAAAATACTTACAAATTGATGGTAAAGTTTATCAATATTAAAAATTACAGTTATAATTTTTTTTTCATATATATGTAATAAATTTTTTTTTTTAAACTTCCACTGTAATTTCCCCTAACAAATAACATGTTTTATTAATCAAATATTAAGTTAATTAATAGTTTTTAACAATTTCAGTAATATATTTTAATTAATTATTTTAATAATTTTATTTTTTCATAGAAGAAGAGGTAGAAATTTTATTTTTTTCAGTCAACTCTTTTAATGACAAATTCAGTAAGTGAGTATTTGTAATTTTCAAAATTACAAGAGATAATTAATATTCTAAACAAATCTAAAAAAGTGTATTTATAATTTACCCTTAAAATATTGAGACTAAAATCTCAAATAACACAGTACAACATATAAGAGTTTTAGGGATTAAACTTTTTTATCGCTCAAAGTGAAAATTTTGTTGAAAAAAAATATTAAGAGACTAATTCTTATCATCACGAGAGTCGCCACTAGAAGACTGTCCCAAAAGTTTAAAAAAAAAAATCCAAAAATCTTTAGTGATGTTTTTGAAATGTGGCAAATAAATACACTTATAAAAATAAAATCACTTTGTTTGGCTTCTATTTTCAGAATTTATTTTTTTAAAAAATTTACTTTATCATTTCCATATATATATATATATATATTTCTTTTTTCACTGAATTTTTTTAATATTTTAAGTAATTTTTTTTTAAAATTTTGAGATACACCTAACATAAATACACTTAAAAAGTGTAATATTTGTAAAAAAAATATTTAAAAAATTTACTAAATACCAAAATATAAAAAAATTGAAAACTCAGTACATTTTTTGTATTTTTGTGTATTTATTAATTTAAAAAAATATTTTACTATTTAGATACATTTAAGTAAAGTTAATCTAAAAAAAATAAAAAAAATTGCTTAAAATTTTAAAAGTATTTACTAAAAATAAAAAAACACAAAACACAAAAAATTCAATTTCTAAAAAATTGAATTAAAAAAATTAAAACCAAATACACTGTATAATTTTTTCAAAAAAAAAAAAAAAAGGGTTTTATTTTGTTGATTTTTATGCTACCCATTAGGCATTGGCGGAATGTTTTTTTTTTTTTTTTTTCTCTCTCTCTCTCGTGGACATTGCTGAGTAGCCAAGTCGTCCCTTTCATAGGTCCTGTTTGGTAGAGCTGTGGGAAAGTGCTTATACCTTATACCTTAACAGCTTATAGCTTATAACTATGAACATAAGTTGATTTCTGACTTATAAATTAAGCTTTTCCTGCCCCACTCAAAGAATAAATTGATTTCTGACTTACAAAAAGGTATAAGCTGTATTGTTAAGCTAAACCAAACACATCAAAATAACTTAAATTAAACTAAAAATTAAAATAAATTAAAATTAAGCTGTACCAAACAGCGCCATAATTTACTCCTTTTATTTATTTTTCTAGTTTTTAGGTAAACACTTTTCAGAGCTCTACTATGAACTAGCTTGGCATTACACCAATCAATTAAGTGTAACACCATAATTATATTTTGGCTACTATGCCAATGTCTTGTATAATATTATTCACATTATTTAAATGTGACTTGTCATACGGTATTTAAATATATATATTTAAATGTAATTATTCTAATATATTTTGTGATTTTGCTTGGATCCCAGAAGACTCCTTGTGTTGACCAAGTCAACTTGATTGATGATTGTGAATTTGTGATATGTTTCTTGCCTTGCAGAAATTTCATAGGGATATACCTTCAACCCCAGTATTTGCCTACGGTACATACAGGGACACCGCAACCGTTCCTGGTCCAACAATCGAGACCCTTCATGGGATCGACACTTATGTGAAGTGGCAAAATCACCTCCCTTCAAAGCACATTCTTCCTTGGGACCCTACTATCCCAACTGCCACACCAACCACAATGAAGGGCATTCCTACTGTGGTTCACCTCCACGGTAACATTGGTGAGCCTGAGAGCGATGGACATGCAGACTCATGGTTCACCGCACGATTTCAAGAGAGGGGACCCACTTGGACTAAGAAAACCTATCACTACTACAACAATCAACAACCAGGAAACCTATGGTACCATGATCATGCGATGGGGTTGACCAGAATCAACCTTCTAGCTGGCTTGATTGGGGCCTACATCACTCGTCATCCAGAAATTGAGGCCCCACTTGAACTTCCATACGGTGATGAGTTTGATCGTCCGTTGATCGTTTTCGATCGCAGCTTTCGTACCAACGGTTCATTATTCATGAATTCTACAGGAAATAATCCCTCCATACACCCTCAGTGGCAACCAGAGTACTTCGGTGATGCCATCATCGTAAATGGCAAAGCTTGGCCTCGTATGATCGTACGGCGGAGAAAGTATCGATTTCGTATTATCAATGCAAGCAATGCTCGATTCTTTAAGTTCTTCTTTACCAATGGGCTAAGATTTATCTTTGTGGGTTCTGATTCAGTTTATATTGAACGGCCAGTGATGCTCAATGAGATCCTCCTAGCCCCATCTGAGATTGCTGATGTGATAGTTGACTTTTCAGAGTCAAAATCAAATTCAACTATTCTAGCCAATGATGCACCGTATCCTTACCCTTCTGGTGACCCGGTCAACGGAGCAAATAGCAAAGTCATGAAATTCGTCATCAAAGAACAAACTGAGGATGACAAGTGGCGAGTACCTGATAAGTTGATAAAATACCCATCTCCTGATTTATCCAGTGCTTCGGCAACACGGTACATTGCAATGTACGAGTACACGAGTGACATTGATGAGCCTACTCATTTGTATCTTAATGGGAAATCATTCGAAGAACCGGTGACGGAGATTCCAAAAGTGGGAACCTCAGAAGTTTGGAATGTGATAAATCTAACAGAGGATAATCACCCATTGCACATCCATTTGGGTCTATTTGTGGTGTTAGATCAAACGGAGTTGGTAAACGTTGATGAGTTTCGAAATTGCATGAAGAAGATAAATGATGCTATCAAGTGCCAAATAAGCAAGTACGCACGTGGCAAAAATATGGAAGTGTTGGAGCATGAGAAGGGTTGGAAGAACGTGTACAAGATGACACCTGGATTTGTTACCAAGATCCTAGTGAGGTTTTCTTACATACATTCAAATGCATCTTATGTGTTTGATGCAACTGCAGAGCCCGGTTATGTCTACCACTGCCATGTAAGCATTCATTTCCTTCTTCATATAGAATCATCATGTAACACTTTCTTCCTCCCCCCATTATCTAACACTTTATCTAAAGGTCACATAGATAGTCATTATCATAATGATAACAGCAATATTAGGTATCATGAAAAATATTTTATGAAAATAATCATTAAAACTTTATGACCCTTACATTATATTTAGAATAAAGCATCACACACTAATCAAAGTAATCCAAGGATCATAAATTTTTCATTATCATTTTCAAGAAAATTTTTTGATGATCCGTAACTTTTCCCCTAATGATAATGTGACATTTGGATCAAGTACTGGGTGATAATTGAAAAGACAAAGTACTAGAGAGTATTATTTTCTATTTAGTATCATATATAATTCATCAATTTGATCGGATTAGATAGAATTATAAAGACTAGTTATTCACAAACCACTTAATAAGTGAGAGTGTTTAGGAAAAGTTTAATTGGTGCTTGGTGTATTACTTTACACTAATAAAAAAATGTCAAATTTATTTAACAATAATGGGTTAAAACACCAATATATAGTATAGGCCTAGTGCTATGTACCAATTCACTTGTTAGAAAAATGATTGTAACAATTACAAAACTCCCTAATTAATAATAATATTAGAGTGAATGGGTTGTTTTATAAATATTTATTAATTTGCCAATTCCTATGGTAGGAAAAAGAAGAGTAACTCGAGAAATTGTAAAAGAAAAAATTATTCAAAAATTAAAAAGATAATAGAAATACAAAAGCAAAAACGAAAAGTTGGGGGTAGAGATGTTTTCTATATTTTAAAGAATATGAAATATATAAATCCCAGAAGAATTGAAAATTGAAAGGTAGAGTTTAATATGCTTAAAATTTTTACTTGTTAGAGACTATATTATGCTGGAAAATTGTACATACTCATACACATGTTTATTGGTTAAAAAAAAAATACTACACAAACTAATAAAATTTGTAGTGTTTTTGAAGAACAGAACGACTAGACCAAAACTTAAAAACAATAGGCAGAGATCACAAAAATGGAACTCATTCATAATTTTCTTTTTGATGGCTATCATGATTTATTAAGTATTAATTTAATTTTTTTAAAATTTTTTTTGGTAAATGCAGATTTTGGACCATGAAGACAATGTTATGATGAGGCCCTTGAAGTTCATCAAGTGAGAAGGGTGCACACATGTAATAATTTTGTTTTAATATTTAATGAATATAAATGGCTACAAATTTGATAATTGGAAAGTAGCTTTGGAAGTTTATATGTAGAATTAATTTAGTTCGGATGATTTTAATCAATTAAGGAGAAACTAACTTGGTGATACTTGGCCATGTGAGGCCAACATTTTTTTTTTTTTTTTGGAACGGCAATCAAAGAAATTTTATTAAAAATAGAAGTATACAATATAGCTTGGGGAAAGTTGCATCATTATCAAAGCTAAGCATCCCAACTATGTTGGCACCCAAACAAGACCAATCATTTGCATTCCCAAAGCCTCTACCAAGAGTTAGAGAGAATCCAACTCAATACACCCCATTACTACCCCCAAAACAAACAAGGACTATACCCTTCCACCTAAACAATATCTAATCTGCATAATTTTGTATAGAAAATCATTGATAGTGTAATGATAATCCTTAGTTGCAACTTTCAGCCATATGGCTAATCTGATGATAATTGGACTATACAGATGTTGGAGGATATGCTTCGGATGTGTGTATTAGATTTCCGTGAAAGTTGGAAAACCCATTTACCTTTGGCGGAATTTGCCTATAACAGCAGTTTCCACTCTAGTATCGGGATGGCACCATATGAAGCTTTGTATGAGAGGAAATGTCGAACTCCGGTTTGTTAGACTGAGGTCGGGGATAGAGCATTGATTGGGCCTGAAATTGTGCAAATCACTACGGAGAAGATCTAGATCATCCAATAGAGATTGAAAACTGCTCAAAGCTGACAAAAACATTATGCGGACCAAAGAAGGATCATGTTTTTGTCAAAGTCACCCCAATGAAAGGGCACACAAGGTTTGGGAGAAAAGAGAAATTATTACCTTGGTACATAGGGCCATTTCATATTTTAGAAAGATTGGGTCTGGTTGCTTATCAGATTGCTTTACCACTGAGCATGGGGCAAGTGCATAATGTGAAACACGTATCAATGTTGCGAGGCTACCTTCAGGACCCTTCTCATGTTATTGACTATCATTAGATTGTATTAGATGACAATATGGTTTATGAGGAGAAACATACCCAAATCCGCGACCGTCAAGTCAAGCAACTAAGAAACAAGACTATCCCAATGGTAAAAGTCGAATCGAGGGAACATTATGGAAATGAAGCCACTTGGGAACGGAAACAAGAAATGAAGAAACGATATCCAGAATGGTTTTCGACTTGAGGTAAACAAGTTTGGAGGACCAAACTTCTTAAAGGGGGGAAGACTGTGATAACTCAACCTATACTATGCTTAATTATGCATGTGTTTATGTATTTAATATGAATTTGCAAGTTTAAATATGTGAATTATGTGATTTTGGATTTATATCTGTTGAATATAGGAAAATTTGTAGCAATTGGCATTTTGAACTGAAAATTGAAAGCTTTAGAGGCGCGATAAACTAAAATCGACTTCATATCCGTGATTAGCATGATTTTTAGACCCTTCAGTGAAATTTTGAAAAATTATGATTCGTAATGTTTAAGCTAAGATTTATGAGTTAAGTCATATATGTGTATAGCCTCTTGTGTTCTTTATCATTGTTGAGTGCTTTGCTAGAATAAGTTAGAGAGAGCGGAAAAGAAAAAGCTAGGGATTTTGAGAAGAATAAAGGGCAAACCCTAGATTGAAGTTAAGGTATGGAAATTTACCTAGAATCTTTGTCTTTAGCTCATCTTTGGCATGAAATCAAGAAGGAATTGGAAATTTTGAGCTAGGGTTTTGAGTTATGTAATAGTTGAGCTAAATGTATGAAATTGAACTTCAATCCCTCTATTTTTGTTTGATTTGAGTTCATTCTTGTGATTAATCCATGAAATAAACTCTAGATGGTTCATACAACCAAGATTTGTTAGAAGATTTACCATGCTTGTATGTATATTGAGCTTGTGTATGTAATTTATGAATATATGAAGTAGATGAGACCATGAATCTAATGGTGAGGCAAGATTGATGTGTGTTATGTAGAATTATACCTAAATCATGCTAGTATATCACATTTTTGAGTGAGTTTTGCGGAAATGAGTTTGGGAAGTTTGCATTTTGTTCCATTTTTGGACTGTCTGTGTGTGTGACCGTTCACGCGGTCACGGGCTATGCACGAGTGAAACATGAGCAAGATTGGTGAATTAAATTCTGCACGCTCGAGCGGCCCATACTTTTGCACGAGCGGAGCCTGACCGCTTGAGCGGTTAGCCAGGCCACATATGCGGCTAGGCAGGAAAGCAAATCCTACTTCCTTGTCTCAACCTTTTCGACCATTTGAATGTATTCTTGACCTTATATAGGCCCTCCGGAGAATGAAATGACAATTTGAAACCATCGGAAAAGGTTGTGAATCACTAAAAGAAAAGTGTACATAATGAACAAATTATTTATCGAATGTGTGTGTGACATGTTTTGCGTAGGTCGTGTGCTGGAGGAAATGTCACAAGATCAAACACGCTGTGAGTAATAATATTGTATATATATGTTCTTATTTGTGTACTACTAAGCCATGAATGGTAAATTGTGCCAACATTATATTTTGACCGAAATAAATGAAATTCTTAAAAGTTATATGACATGTGCAATGTGGACCTAAGGTCATTTTGGTTATGCTATGATATGTTTGGGCCTAAGGCCGTTCTGTATCATATGTGGGCCTGAGGCCATTCTATATTATATGTGGGCCCGATACCATTCTATAAATGACATGATAATATACGATTCGACCTGAGGTCGTTCTGAACAACTGTTAACATGTGGGCCTAAGGCCATTCTGATATTGATGGGCCTAAGGCCGTTCTGTTCATATGATAGACCTAAGGCCGTTCTGTTTATGTAATGAGTTCAAGGCCGTTCTGTTTATATAATGGGCCTAAGGCAATTCTGTTTATGTGATAGGCCCAAGGTTGTTCTGTTTATATGATGGGCCTAAGGCCATTCTGTTTATGTAATGGGCCCAAGGACGTTCTGTTTGTATGATGGGCCTACGGCCATTCTATTTATGTAATCGGCTCAAGGCCGTTCCGTTTATATGATGGGCCCAAGGCCGTTTCATATTATGATTATGGATATTGTGAGAACTTTATGCTCTTTTATTTACATTGCTTTACTGTATTATTAGTCATTGAGTTTCGCTCACCCAATATTATGTATGCACATATAGGTGATCTGCAGCATGGAGCCCACCTTTAAAGTCAGCTTCAAGAGCTATTTTTGTGAACCTGTCGAGTCAAACATTCGAAACGGAGATTTGCCTTTGACTCCCATTATGCCTTGACTTTATTTTATTTTTGCTATTTGGTCTTGGGATATGTAAATGATATGTATAAATTTCCTGTGGTACTTATATTTTGCATGGACATGTAAATGATGTGAATGTATAATGGTGTAAGCTTTACGATTTTGCTCATATTGGCACAACTCAATGGACTTCTCATTTGTCGTATGCTTCTGTTTTTGGCCCTATTATTATAATTACTTTGTATGTTTGTTTGAGGCTGAAGGTAATCAAGTGATTACTAGCCGGTTATGATCCAAACTTTTAGGGGCAGGTTACATACCCATAAAGTATATATCCTAAAAGTCTCAATGCATATTTAAAATGGTGAAGATTTCGATATGGTATCTTATTGTTTTTGGAAAGATGGATATGTGGGATTTGTAAATATCTCTTTAACAACTAAAATAATTCTCAGTACATTTTGGTTAAATATATCATTTCACAATATGAGTTTTTAGTAATTCAGGTATGCCAACTATTAATGCATGGCTAAAAATATGTGTTAATTAGTAATTTTCACATAGAGGGGACCCGTTGGGTTTATAAGATTTTGGAAAGGACTTATTGGTGTATAAGATGGGGATATGGGATCTATTGGTGTTTGCACCTAAACTTAAAAAACTAAAATATTATACTTAATATTATTTTTTACTTATTTAATTTTTGGGCAAATTACAAATATACCCCATGAGTTTTGTTTAAAATACGATTTGCCCCTATGGTTATGGAAATTATATCCTGCCTCTTGACGTTTTAAATTTCATAACAAATGACCTCTATTATCAATAAATCATCAAGTCAATTAACAGTTTTTAATGATGTTATAAATTTATTTCAATTAATAATTCAGGTAAATTTATTATTGTATAGAAGAGAAATTAAAAAATTTATTTTTTTTAGTTAATTCTGTTAAATAAAAAATTATGATAAGGGGGTAATTGTAATTTTTCAAACCATAGGGGGCAATCCGTATTTTAAGCAAAGCTCAAGGGATGTATTAGTAATTTACCTTTTATTTTTTATTTTTATCTTATATATTATAATTCTCATTAGTATAAATTATTATTCGTAATATACTATATATCTCCCGATTTGCCTCGCCCCCGATATGATACAGGGTGGGGGCAGATTACTACAAATTCACCCCAAACCTAACTTGTGAAATCTAGATTTATTAGTTGTGTATGGGTAGATGGATAATAAATTACGTTGAGTCTGCCCATTTCAATTAGTATCAGGTTTCACTCTATTACGCTATTAGGTATTAGGGTCATGGTTGGTAGCTCAAAAGAGCTACCCCCGAATCCCCCGAATTTGCAGAAAATAGAAAAAGGAGAAGGAATGAGGAGGAGAATGAGGAAGAAGAAGAAGAGAAGGAAGGAGGAGGAGGAGGAGGAAGCCAAAGGACTAGAGGGGGCCAAATAAATCGGGATGTGGAGGCAGAGGCGGGGGGCGGAGAAGGAGGCAGAGGCAGAGGTAGAGGCAGTGGCTGCGACGGCGGACGACGAGCTCTTCCCTGCGACGGCAAGTGTAGACACCCCATTTTTTGACTGACCTTAAGACTCAGACATCACCGATTGAGCGCTCGGTTATGTTGTATATTGTGCTCGTTCAGAAGTCTCAGAGTCACGGCCGTGTGTCCTGCCTCCAGACTTCCAAACCCTCTTCTGTACCTTGTCTCGGTTTGCGAACCAGACTCGATTTTCTCTGTTTCTTTTCCTGAAGGGAGGGAGAGGTCCCGTAGACCATCTCTCCGTGGCCGTGGGCTACATTTCGTGGCCGTAGGCCATTTTGCCCATTTCGGAGCCTGGTTCTCGATTTTTAGAGCCGTCAGGCCGTGTGCCTCGGTTCGGGACCGTCTAACCATCTCCGATTCCTCCGATTTTTGGCATTCATCTTATTTACTCCCTTTTGAGGGACACTGAGGTCTGAGAGACCCACTTCGTGGCCGAATGCCACTTTCGGTGCTTAACAGCCTATTTTCGGGACCCCGAACTGCGTGTTTTGGCCCCCGAGCATTCGTTTTGCATCGGTTTTCGTTCATTTTTGGCAGGTACCTCTGTTTTATCACCAGGAAGGTCACTGAAGGGTGGGAGGCCAGAAATTGTCTCAACAACCAGTTATATTCCTCCGGCGCCCTCCGACGCCCTTTTTTCTCACTTCTGAGCCAATGTTGACCACCCTAGGGCCATTTTCTTCAACCCCAAACCACATATTTGTGTTGTACACACATGGGAGGACCCTAAAAGTCTATGGCCGGTCAGTAATTCAAATTGAACCTTTTGAACCCCTCCTAAAAGTGGCCTATTCTCTCTTCTGTTTTAGAGTTGCCAATTTTGAACCATAGGGTTGTGATGAGGAGACCTGGGAGGACACCTTTCTCTGGTGGCTGGCCAGAAAATCTTCTTGAGCCTTTTGACCCTTGGCCGGCCTGCCATAGGGGGTGGTCGGCCGGCCACCTGCAACAAAAATAGGTGGCCGGCCATGTTCCTTGGGATGTGTGCTTTATAGCTGTATAGCTTTTTCCCCCAAAATATCTGATTTCGGGGGACTTTTGTAGAAGAGGGAAACTTAATCCCTTTTTCCTACACATTTTTCCCTCCATTGCCCCACCATTCTTTCTTACATAACAGCAGCTCAAGCTTTGTTTAGAGGGTTGGAAAAACTTGCTTTGAGCACATAGATACATATCTCTTCATTTCTCTCAAAAATCCCTAAGCTTGGTACCCATTTCTTCATCACTACCAAGCACCACCATCACCACTCCATTCCAGAAGCAAGGAGAGGTTTTTTAGAGGCTTAGAAGCAACATTCCTTGGTCCAAGAGGTAGCAAAGAAGTGATCTTCAAGGGTAAGACCATTTTCCCTCTTTTGTAGCACATTTTTGCACCATTGCTTAGGCCTATTTTCTTGCTGCTTTTGGGCCCCGACCCTAACTGAAAGGGTCATTTTTTTTATCCATTCTTCATGTTTGTTTAAGGGCTCAACCCTGTTTGAGCCCCCCATTTGGTACTTGCTTCAATACCCTCTTAAATACCATAATCTTGCATGATATTTCTAGCCTATGCGTGATCTGTTTTTGAGCATGATATAAAATATGAGTTGGCTTATTTTGAGCCCCTCTACAATATTGTAGAAGGGATCAACACTGTTGGGGGTCTCCATGTGGCACTTACCATTATACCCCTCTTTGGCCCCCATTTTTGCATGCTTTTTTAGGCTTATCTAGCTTATTTTTTCGGCCATCATCAGAACTGAAAATGGCCATATTTTGACCTTCTTGGAATATCTCATTAAGGGTCTTTGTCTTTTTGGTAAATGATTTGTATACCTCATGTTATAGCCTCTTGTTGGCCTATTTCTTGCATTGCATTTTGAGCATGTTTTCATACTGATTTGAGGCTTGTCATCTACTTTAAATGTTCATATTTTTAGTCCCTCTTCAGTGTTTTAGAAGGGTATTTTTCCATTTGGGCTTTTCATCTACCACTTGCTTCATGACCTCCCTTGCGGAGCCATTTTTGTATGCCACTTTAGCCCTACTTGTGATTGCTGTTTGGCCATGTTTTGTACTGTAAAAATGTGAGTTTTTGGGCTTCCTTGCTTCTTATTTTTCATTTCATGCAAAAATTATGCATGTTTAGCATAGCTGTAGGCCATTCCATGTGCCTAGCTTTGCATTTCGGGACTCGTTCCTTGCATCGGGTTCCATTTTACCGGGTTTCGGGGCTGTTTTTCCCCTCATTTTGCTACTGATTTTTGCATGTTTGTATACCATATTCCATGTCTTTGCCATGTCTCATTAGAGTGGCATTTCGGTGCCTGAGGGTCCGTCTTCGGTTTGCGTGCACGCATGCACGCATTTCGAGTTGTCTTGTTTTCGTCTGATGGCCTCCTATGTGAGTGTGGCTGGGGCTCTCTCATGTTGGTGTAAGCCCATTATTGTATTGCGTATGCCATTTCATCCATAGCATTGTGTATGCTTATGTATTACCTCGTTTAGCGTGTATGCCATTCCATAGCATTGTGTATGTTAGGAGTGTATGTTAGTTGCATTTCATGCATGTCATGTACATTGCATCGTGTTCAGGATAGGAGTTAGCCTGGGCACGGGAAACGAGGTGCGTTCCGTACTCCGAGTGACGGAGCGGGTCTCAATTCCCAAGTCACCGACACTCTGGATTATCCATGATGGAGTTAGGTTTTGTTGTAATTTTCATGTGCATTCATTCTATTTTGAGTTGTGCAATTCGGCTCCTCGGCCATCATGCATCGAGATGCGTGATTGGTGGTACGAGAATCGAGGCATGCATATATTTGTGAAACACATTGCTATGCCCCTTTCCTGCTCTCTGTTGCAGCAAAATGAAGAATCAGCAACTTTTCAGAGCTTGGCATGCATTTCGAGAAAAGGTATAAACAGAGGCTAATTGGGGCATCCCAGTGGATTTCTGCGCGAAGGCAGCCCTAGCATACATCATCCATCAGAATCAAGGCAGTCCCTGGCTTGCATGCCAGTTTTACCGCTTTCTTAGTTAATTAATTAGGAATTTGTACATTATTTGGATTGTATTATTGGGACTGTACTATTCTTTTATTCGGGACTGTATATTTATTCAGACCCTCTGCGCGAGGGCATAATTGTAATAAGTGTGGGTGAGTGTGATGTATGTCTTCCAACCCCATGTCTTTCTTCCCTTTTATTTACCTGCTTATGATGGTTAGATATAGGGCATATTTCAATTAGCATACAATATGACAGCATGTTTGCATCATTCATCTGTTTTGCACGCACCGGGCTCGGCGCATCATAGAAACTGCATTTGTATTTCAATTCCAAATTGAATACGTATTAGTTGTAGCATTCCATATGCCATGTTTAGAATAGCTGAGCCTGCTATAATTTGCATCTTTGTATGTGTTGCATTAGGCAATTCTGTGTATCTAGGATCATGCATGGATTTCTAATGCGCTTTTGTTTTGGCTTGGAGTACTCGGTGAGTTTTATGCTTTAGCATCCTTGCATGCGTGTGAGTGACTGCTATGAATAGCATGCTTGCCATGAGGCTAACTGCTTATGTGATATAACTGCCTTGAATGCCTGTGGGTGGAGGTTGGGTTATTTGGATTGGAACAATTCATCAAATGTTTGTTTTAAGCCCACTAGACAGTGGCAAAATCATGTTTCCTAAGCCCACCTGAGGGTGGCAAAATCTGCATTTTAAGCCTACCTGCGGGTAGCAAATCATTTTAAAAAACAAGCATGAAATGTTTTGTTCCAATTCAAACGACTCAGTCTATACTTGTATGCTGTGCGCATCACATAGTAACCTAGGCTAATAACCGGAATAAGAACGCACAATGTTTTCAAAATCAGATATCATGGTTAGTAGAGGCCGGTCTTTGACCGGACGAGCGGAGGTGCTCACGAAGTGACCTTCCCCAATCGTACCCAAATTCTCGAGCCGAGGCAACTTTGGTGATGACGGATACGTGGCCTTTGGCACCGAGTCAGGGTTTCCTAAATTTCCCATTAAAAAAAACATTTAGGTGGCGACTTTGTATCTGGCAAAGCAGTCCATGTTTGGCACTTCTTTTCAAAAAATCTGTTTTCAAAATCGATTTGCTAGATTTGGACTCTTTGGTTCAAGATTAAGAACCGTGATATTTGAGTCCTTGAACTGTAGTGACCCCAATATGAACGGAACGGGACTTAACCCTCCCGGGGCGTTCGGGGACGTCTACAGCGAGAAGCTCTTCCCTGCGACGAACTCTTCTCTCCCTCTCCCTCTTTCTCTTTCTCTTTCTCTCCCTCTCCATCTCCCTCTGTCTCAGAGCTGCGTGAAGAAGAAGAAGAAAAAAAAAAAAAAATAATGCCCAAAATGACGTCGTTTTGGGCATTAGGGGGATTAGGGGGGGCATTTTTCGAGCTCTCAAACATTATCCTAGGTATTATCATGTAATGCATATTTTGATTGCATTTAGAATTTTTTTTTTTTGAAAGTATTTTAATGGATCACAAAAATGTTCGGAAATTGAGGTTGAATATGGATCTTCTTTGATGAAGTGATCGATCCCTTCTGGGATCAATCGCCGGACTAGGTAATTTAAGTAAAAAATTTTTTTAGAGACCAGCGATTGACTACGATTGACAAGCGATCCATCGCTAAAAGGGTATTTGTGATTTTATGAGTAGTGATCGATCCCTCATGATAAGTTCGGCTGGGATAAAAAATCGTGGAAAGTGAGGGAAATGAAAAATAAATAAATAAATAAATAATCTGAATTTATTTTACTATGAAAGTGATGGAAGTAACATGAAAACTAATTTTCTTATACAACTCGTGATATCATAATAACTAAACTTCTAGTTTCTTGCAAAAAAATATAGAAAAAATATAAGAATTTTATATATGGATATAAGTTTCCCTTTCATCCTAATCGAATTCATATAAGAAAATATATTTTCTTTTCTTTTTCTTCACTTTCTATCATTTATTTCTTTATAATCAAATGGAGCCTCAATGAAAATCCAAATCCTTGCTTGAATTGGTTTTGAAACCCAAAACTTCTATATAAGCACATCATAATTCATATTTACAGTATTCCAAATATTGTTTTATACAACCGTTTTCTCTTTATACCACTACAAGAAAAAGCACAAACGGCGACCAAAATATGAAATTTCGTCGCTGAAAGTGCATGAAATGGCGACTAAATTTGAATTTGTCGCCGAAGAGCAGGTTTTTAGCGACTAAAAGAGTTTAGTCGCCGAAGAGCAGGTTTTTAGCGACTAAAATGAACTTTTGTCGCCTAATGTAGGGTTTTTAGCGACTAAAGTTTATTTAGTAGCCAAAAGTCACGGTTTTTGGAGACTAAAAAATGATTTAGTCGCCGAAAACCCTTCTCATATCATTGCATTATTCTATCACCCAAGTCCGATTGGGTAAACGAATCCATTCAAGAATGTGTGAGGAATTGTTATACTTAACCAAGATCGATGAGATGCGAAACAAAAACATAAATGAGAACAAGAAATGAAAAGTAAGCATAAACGAGCACAATGATTTATGTGGTTCATTCCAAATTAGAGCTACTTTCACAACTGTTCCAAAATTTCACTATGATTAGAAATGAAAAACCTTAAATCCTTGAGATTGTGATTTATAATTATGATTTAATATCAACAAATAATGACAAATTCCAAGCAAACAACCATAAATCTAATCCAATTATAAGAAAATTGAATTAGATATGCTTTCAATCTACAATAATGGAGACAACCAATTTTTATGTAGAAAATCACAATTGGAACACATCCAATTGTGAAAAAATCATGGGCCAACAACCATCAAAGCAAATCCACTGAGAAGAATAAAAAAGTACACAAGGATAACTCACACAAGACTACATAGCAATTCCATGTCTGATTGAGTCATTCCTTGGTGCCTTGTTTTAACACTATCTTCACCACATAATAACTTCTCCAAGCCTAATCCACGACGCCAATGCCAAATCCTTGATGATGAGCTGCTATAGAGTTCACCAAAGCTTTCAAGCTCAAGTTCTCCTGAAATCTACCGAAGAGCTCTTGTCTCAAATGTTGAATTTCTAATCTAAACCTCTTGATGTTCAATACATAGCCCAAAGATCGATTAATCTCGCTTAATTCATCAAGGTACAAAGATAAATCACTCTTGGACTCTCTTTCTCTATTTTTTTTTTACACTGTAGAGGTGACTATCATAGACTGAATTGACCACTCCAGTGCAACTTTTACTAGCTCAAGTGAACTATAAGGCTCTGGGGGATTTGTCTCTGAAACTCTGAGAAATTGTAAGACTAACTGGACTACTCAAGAGCAACTTTTTGTGCTCAAGTGCACATTTCTCTACTCGAGCACAAACAAGGTTCAATTCATATCTACAGCACTCTCATCCCTGTAAATAAAAACTAACATATACAATTACAATTGAGTAGTGTTTTGTCCAATGGAATTGCAAACGACAAAAGGCCTAACAAGAAAGATACCAGATTCAGAGACAGTCTATCATACCCTACCCCGGAGGTAACTAACAAACCGCCCTTGGATAGTGAAACCTATGCACTTGCCACATATACATCATGGGTGGTAAAAAGAGTAAGATAAAAAAAACCAACCAAGTTTAAGGAAAATGCAAACTTCATCTTACTACATGTAATGAAAATTTAGTGCACAAAACCTCCATTTGAAAGCATATAAAAACTAGTGTGTAACTCTAACGTATGTACATATATAATATTTCATGTCTTCTTTACAAAACAAACTTCTCAGCAGAAGTCTTAACTCGACAGTGAACCCATATACCTCTTGCACACTTGAAACAAAAATAAAAGTGGGGTGTGAGCTATTAACAAGCTCAGTGAATGTACTAATTCATAATAATAATTGAAAAGAGAATAAATGGCTCATTAGCAATTAACATTCACATATAAACATCTCATACATGTTATGTGTTAGCCCCTAGCCATTTATCATGTATAATTAGTCTCAAGGCATCGTTTCCAAGACAGTGAGTTAAATGTTTCTATAACAACATAATGTAACGTCCCCTGGACAATAAGATGCAACATCTCCAAGACAATGCAAAGAAACAACTCCAAGCCAAGCAAATTTGCCACATCCATTAACAAGCGTCACCTAAATAATCCAGCTGGTACAAATATGAATTTACACAATCACCTTAGGGGTTAATACTAAATATCACTTGCAAGATCACTTCTTAGAAGAAGTCAAAGTGTTTGTTGTTGCCTCGGTACCTAATATATAGTACACTTAAATAATGAAAAATGTAATAATTAAATCCTTATAATATTGCATCACCATGGAGCAGAGAAACCATAGAAAATATTGAAGATAAATTGTATATGAAACTCAAGGTATGATCTTATGACATAGGTGCACACTTTGGGGAAATAATTTTGAGTTTTGAATCTAAATGTGAAATTGATATCTTGAAAAGAAAACTTAACTTTCTTCAAAATTATAGCTCTAGGGATGAGACCGGAATTTGGACAACGAAATTGTGTCCAACCGAAGTATGTTTAATAACATAATTGTAGATGTTATTTTTTGGTCAATTTTGAACCCAAAACTATATTCACTCAGTTGGAATTAAAATGAAAGGCCTATACCGTTTGAAAGATCTCTAAATCTAGCTTCTAACATAAAAACAGTGCATGATTTCGAGTTTTCTAGATAAAGTTATGCCTATTCTCCAACCCCCAACAACCCCCCCCCCCAAAAAAAAATTCTGGCTTGACAATGTTGCCTATTCTACGTGAGTTTTGAATTCAATCATTGTTTTCACCTTTTTTTCCAAGATTCTAAGCTTCAATTTCGAACACTAGAAATAAATAAGTAATCGACTTGACAAATTCCAACCTTACACTCACATCATAAACAAATTCTCATTCAATTGGAATATGCAAATTGATTTAATATAACTACTAAAGAAGCAAGAATATATTATTACTGATGTGGTTTCATTTCATGATATATCCAAACTCAACCAAATATTTAATTGGATTGAACAATAATCATGTAAGAACTATTCTGTACAATCAAGTAAATACACACATGTATATATATATAGGGAAATTTAGTCAAAACCCCTCCACTGAATTCTTATTTAGTGAAAAGAACAACCCAATTTATTTTATTTCATAAACCCCTTAAAGAGGAGACACATAATTGAACAAGGACAAAGTAAAATATTTTTATTTTTATTTTTTTTTCTTGGACAATATTACTATAGTAACATGTTACTGTGAACCAGAGTAACATGTTACTGTGAGACAAAATGACATATTACTGTCAAATAAAGTAAAATGTTACTGTTTAATATTTTATTTTATTTATTTTTTTAAGGAATTTCATAGTCAAAATGGATATTCTTTTTATAGATCTTGATGAGAAAATTCTAAAAATACTTATTTTATTAAAAATTGACATCTAGATCAAAAGTTATATTATTTTAAAGTTTAATATTTTAGTAATAGTGGTATGTGTTGAACTTTGCAAAGAAAACTTTTTATACTTGTCCTTATTGCATTAAAATTTTATTATGAAGGGGATTTGACCAAATGCCCCACCCCATATATATAACCATAAGATTCAAAACCCTAAAACCAATCAGTCCATTAAATTATAATTTCTACACAAACATGATTAATATATTCAATAGATTAATAATGGGAATTACTTACAAATTCTAAAGCTACCCATTTTTTCTTTCTTTCCTTTCTTTCTCTTCTCCCTTCTCTCTCTCTCAATCTTTGTATTTGTTTTTGTAGCTTGCTTTTCATGCTCCTTTCGGATACGACTAGCCTTGCAATTTGGACTCCCGTGATTCTGAATCTGATTTCACAAGTGTAATGTGAAATAAATAAACACAAATGAGTTCAAATCCGGCAATTCTTTTTGAAAAATCGATGTTTAAATCAAATGCCAAAAATGGACTGCTTTGCCAGATTTCTGAGTCGCTGCCTAAATATTTTTGGAAAATTTAGAAAACCCATGACTCGTGCCAAAGGCCATTAATTTGTCATCACCAAAGTGTCTCTACTCGGGAACTTAGGTACGAAAGGGAAAGGTCATGAATTGAGCACCCCGATTGCCTGATCAAAGATCGATTTCGACTAATCATGATGTGATTTTTATGTGCATTATATGTTATTGTTCTAATTATTTAGGCTAATATTACTATGTGTTGCACACAAGTATAGACTAATTTGTAAAAGTTGGAACATTTTGATTTCATGTTCATTTGAAAATTGTTTTTGATACATCGTTACTTGAAAAGAGTGAGTTTGTATGTACATTAATCAACTTACTCCAATTTTAGCAATTAGCATTCATTCACAGGCATTCAAATAGTTATATCACTTAAGCACATAGCCTAATGGTATTATACTTCATATAGAAACACAAACATACGATGTGATATGCTAAAACAATAAGTGCTCACCTAGCACTCCAAGGCAAGCCAAATAAAGAAAAAATGATTAGAAAAATATATATGTTCCTAAACAATACAATGTGACTAATGCAACACACACATTAATACAATGTGACCTAGCATGATATATGATCCAATTCAAGACATGTGATAAATCACGTTTTCAAGCAATGAAATTGAAATTGACATTGGTTAGTATGATGAGCCGAACCCAAATTTATATTAGATAAGTGTATGCAAACATGGGAATGCTAAGGAAACATGATGCTCTATGCTACCATTGTAAGCGGGTAAATAGAAAGAAGAAAGAAATAGGGATTGGAAGAAATACATGCTCATTACATATTTGCCCTCGCACTGGAAGGTCCAAATAAATCTCCAAATGTCTGAATTTAAAATAATTATTAAAAATTCAAATAAATGAATTAAATTAACTAAACTACTAAGCTAACTGACTTCTAAGAGGGCACTAAGTTAACTACCTAATTTATTACAACAAAGGCATAATATCAGTAATAATTGCAACAAGGATATTGCAACACTAAGAATTATTTACAACAATTACAACAATACTAATGAGAATAGTAATCTAAGTAACCATGAGACACAATGATTGCATGCACAGTGCCCAAAAGTTGCTCTGTTTGCCTAGACTGCTTTGCCTCACCTTTAGTGACAACCCTCTGTTTCTGCCAATAGTCTCTGTTTTACCAAACATTGGGAGTCGGCCGGCCCGAAATGAGGTCCGGCCGGTCCCAAAAAATGCCAGCCGGCGCCAAATTTTATGCCAAAAAAATGTTTTGTGCTATGAAGTGAGAATAGTGCAGATAGAGCCTTTCTAGGCCCTGTTTGTTTCTTCTGCCCTCTCTGTCATGTGAAACCCAAGAGAAGAACAAATTCGCATTTGAAACCATCAATTAGCACAAGTTGATGGCTTGATGATCCCAAGCATGTTTGGATGAAATTGATAAATGTGATGAAAAACCACCCTTCCCTCCTATCATGAAGACTCAAAGAGGGAAGTAGACACGCTTTAAGTCTTATCAACGTATCATGGATTGATACGTGACAATTCTCAGAACGGTGGACTTGGAATGATATCCGGTCGAATGCAACCAACTCTAAACATTTTCTTTATGTCGGTTTAGTTCATTTTAAGTCGATTTTATTAGTCATTTCCATTCTTTAATCAATTTGTTCAAAATGACGTTTAAGTCCACTAAATGAGAAGAAATGTCAAACGAGAAGCAATTCTAAGCATGAAAGAGAGCCGATGCCTTGACGATGAAGCTCTGTAAAGATTAAGCCATTGAGCATAGGTCTCTTTCTCATGTTTTGAATAATCGTCGATCGGTTGAAGTGACTCTCAAACAAAAGAAAAGAAGAAAAGAGGGAGGTGGCAAAAATGATTTATGCAAAATTGATTATTTAGAATGAGACTCTTGACAAGAAAATTAACCAAGAAAAAAAACTATCAAAGCATGGGTGACACAACACAACTAGCTAGATAAGAAGACTTGCAACACAACAAGCTAGATATTCAAAGCATACACTAATTAAATAAATTAGGACAGCCCTAAAACAACCCCTAATATGCTAAAACAATGGCCAAAAATGACGTTAAGAGCATAAAAAAAAGATTGGAAAGCATAAGGCAATGCAAGGTTAGTGAACAAAAGCAAGGAGAAGTGGCTAACCTTTCCATTTTCTGAGACCGCAAACCATGTTTTTTTAGCCTTTTTTAAACTTTAAAAATCAGTTTAAAAGGCAAAGAAAAGAGGGTAGCATAAGGGTGTGAGATAAGAAGTAGAGAGCAAGAAAGGGTGTTAACCCTTTCTACCCTTTGGTAGCCTTTCAAACTTAAGTTCCAACACTTGAAATAGGATCAAAACAATACAAAAACACAAGAAATAAACAAAGAAAGACAGAAATGAAAGCAATACAAAGGTGGTAAATTTACACCTCTTGAAGAAAGTAAGCTCTTGTTTGTAAACCAAACTTCTTCTAAGCTCACTCTCAAGCTTGAATTGTGATTCACAAAATTCAACCAAGGTTCTAAGTTATGGCTCCAAGGTTGTGTATGGTGTATAGATATGGTATGAGGATGATCAAATATCTCAAAGTTGGCTTACACAAGAAGAAGGAGATCTCAAGTGTTATTTAGATTCTTTGAAATTTTTCCAACATCTAACACTAAGATAAATGCTCGTATTTATAAAATTTGAGAAAATAGATCATACATATTTTTAAAAATGGACAGCTGGCTCATTCCCACCCAGAACAATGTTTCTCGCTATTGAGAGCCAGCTAGCTCCCAATGCTCTCCCTTGTTCCACTATTTTAAACTCAGGGTAGGGTGGCACAATGTTCAAAAATGAATTTCTGGGGTAAAAATAGTATGAATATGAAAGGTTTGGAATTGGTTTTGGAACGCAAGCTTACGTTCCTTCATTAAGAATTTGAATCACAATCAACACAACTTCATTATCGAGTGCACAAGGCAAAGCGTCCAAGTCATGCGGGTGGTCAAAAATGGGGTGTCTACTGTTGCCTCTCTTTAACAGAACTTGAAGTCATGGAATGACGTGAGTGAATGTCAAAGGCGACCCATTTGACGAAGCCGTAAGACTTAGACAAGAAAATAAATCAAAATACAATTACCAAAGGTTGAACCCGAAGGTTGCCTACGTATCCCTTTGCAGGGAATCAAACCTGCGTAGTTCAAGGACAAGGTATCTAAGAAACATAAGTTATGATCATGCATTGAGACAATGCAATAAAACAAGAACGTAAATAACAAGCGACGAAAAAAAGCTATAAACAAAAGCAGGTATGCAACACCTGAACGAAAGTAGAACAATTCAGGTTGCGTCTCACACGGAGAGAGATGAGTAAACAAACACGGGGACAAAGAGAGTGCAAACCAAATGATGTCCTATGCAGGAAAGACGCCTGCCTACCTACGTCCCACGTAGGGAAGGTGGAGGGCGATATAAACACCGGGTGCACCCAAGGTTTTAACCGGGAGCTTGAAATCCTAATGCGTCTTATGCGAAATAAGGAAAGGTGGTGTGGACAGACAGGCTCACCTGCTGTTTTTTAACCAAGGAAAATAACAATCCCAATGCGTCTCACGTGAAAGGAGGGAAGGTGGTGTGAACAAACAGGCGCACTTGCTGTTTTTAACCAAGTTGAACATTCCTAACATGTCTCACCCAAGAGGAGGAAAGGATGGTGTGAACAAATAGGCGCACCTGTTATTTTTAACCAATGAAAACAATCCTAACGCGTCTCACACGAGAAGTGGAAAAGGATGATGTGAACAAATAGGCGCACCTGCTATTTTTATACGGCTTGAATAATCCTAACGAGTCTTACGCAAGAGAAGGAAAAGGATGGTGTGAACAAACAGGTGCACTTGCTGTTTTTAACCAATGAAAACAATCCTAACGCGTCTCACGTTAGAGGAGGAAAGGTATTCAATGAAGAAGCAAACAACTTCAAAATAGAGCGACATTATCTCATCCCTAGGAAGGCCTCGAAAAACAAAGTCATAAACTCCATGGAGAAAATAGTACAAACCATAAACACGAATTCATAATTCAAAAGGAAACGTACATATCCAAAATCGGGCTCGAATTAGCGAATTTAAGAGCAAGTTTGCTAATTCTGAAAATAGACTTAGCTTGAATAATGGAACACATTACAAATTCTCAAAACAACGAGATGATGGATCAATGCATGAATTAACGAGGCGAGTAACGAAATAATTATGACTTCGGAACAACTTTAAACAAAAAAAATTACGAGTTTAAACTAATTAAGAAAAAACCCAACTACGAATTAATAAAATTTGAATTTAACAAATTACGAATCTTAAAAACCTATGGATTAAACAATTGAACAAATTGAACAAACTGAGTACAAAAACATTTTCCCTTCTTTCTCATTTTCTTTTTCTTTTTTTCCTTCTCTCTGTTTTTTCTTTATATATATATTCTTCATTTTTCTTATGTTTTTTTTTTTCACACAACTTTTTATTATTAGTTTTTCATTTTTATTTTTCCACAAACCAATTTGAAACCAACACTAAAACACACACTGAGCTAAACACAAAGACAACACTAGGTTTACATTTGGAGCCAGGCGGCACTCAATGAAATATGTCCAAGCCCAAATAGTGCCTGCCGGCTCGCGATGGCGGTAGCGGAAGATTCAATAAAACCACGACCGTGGTTGAGTTAACCCCACTCCAACCTTCATTTCACACACACCCATATTCAAAAACCCTCTCCCTCTCTCTCTAGGATCCTCCTCTCACTAGATTTTCCCTCCATTCGCATTACCCAATCGTTCTT
Organism: Camellia lanceoleosa; assembly: GCA_025200525.1. Taxonomy (NCBI): domain Eukaryota; kingdom Viridiplantae; phylum Streptophyta; class Magnoliopsida; order Ericales; family Theaceae; genus Camellia; species Camellia lanceoleosa. Next base: position 46,461,728 of record CM045767.1, read on the forward strand.
GCGAAAATTTCCTTGAAAACCCTTCTAATCCTCTACATTTTAGACTGATTAGAATTTGATTTGGTTGAGTTTTGGGTTTCTCTTGGATTTTTGGCTCATTCTCACGATTTTCCTTGTGATTTCCTCTACCCCCTCTTGATTTTCAAATTTTTCTTCATTTTCTCTCTCCTAGGGCTTAGATTTGGGGTTTTTCACCTAATCTCACTTACCAACACATTTTCCTTCATTTTTTTTTTTCTTCATTTCCCTTCTTGGCTAGCGGTGAACTTCCCATCCCTGACCCCATTGTTGATATTGGAACCGTCTTAAGTGGGGACATAGGGGCCGATGATGGCCTCCCTCCCATTCTCAAGCCCGTATTGCCTCTTCTTGCCAATAGACCATTTGAGGTGGCCACCTACCAACCACGTACATACGTTCTGACCTCGAGCGATATTCTATGATTTGAGGGCCTTATTTCAAAAATTGACGAGGACATCCTACTGTGGGAGCCCACCGACCACTTGTCCGCCGATGCCTCCACATTAAGCACTATTCTTTTCTTGTTTGAGCATATTTGAATTCCTTTCAAGGTACTGTAGATACTAACAACATTCCCATGCTACAGGTGATGGCCAGAAGGATTAGAGGTTACGAGTTTATTTCTTGTCCCAAGCACTAGTACGAGAGGCTCCCTGTGGAGGTTCACGCATTAGTTGACGCAGCTAGCCTCAGGCCCTTCTACTTCAGCCTGGTGCAGATGAGGGCTGACCGATTCTACACGGAGGCCCTAGTGGAGCAATGGTGGGACACCACAGACTTTTCATCAATTTGGGAGATGACTTTGACCCTATATGATTTTGCGATGCTCACCGGCTTGCCAGTTGGAGTTAGCGGCCTAATCCCTTTCGATCCTGATATGGCACAATGGAGGGCCACATAGCTTCAACTCCTTAGATCGATCCTAGACATAGTTGGTCCTAGGATGGTGAGGAACAATTGGTTCTTGGAGCATTTTTCTGATCTTCAGCCCGCTACTTCGGAGGAGGTCGCCCAGTACACTCGCAGATTTCTTCTATATCTCCTCAGTACTACCTTGTTTGCGAACAAGAAAAATACTGTGGGGCTTTATCTCTTGGGAGCACTGGTGCATCTGTAGCAAGTGGGGGAGTATGACTGGGGTTGCGCTGGCCTAGCCACCTGTAGACCGCCCGAACTCCGCTCCGCGTGCGAGGGTGCGAATCATTGTTCTCAGCTACTACAGTTCGAACTCATGTCACGGTTCTGAATCTATTCTCACAAAGTGCAATGTGAGACTGATAAATCACCAAAGAGTTCAAATCCGACAAATCATTTTGAAAAATTGATTTTAATCAAAAAGCGCCAAACATGGACTGCTTTGCCAGATTTCAGAGTCACTACCTAAATATTTTGTTTTGGAAAATTTAGGAAACCCTGACTTGTGCCTAAGGCCACATGTCCGTCATCACCAAAGTTACCTCGGCTTGGGAACTTGGGTACGAGAGGGGAAGGTCCTGAAATGAGCACCCCCGCTCGCCCGATCAAAGATCGGCCTCTACTGACATGATATGTTGTTTTTTTTGAAAACAGATGTGTTCTTATTCCAGTTTATTAGACTAGCTTACTATGTGATGCGCACAACATACAAGTATAGACTAAATCGCTCAAGTTGGAACAAAACATCTCATGTTTGTTTGTTTGAAAATGGTTTGAAGTTGCTACTCGCAAGTAGGCTAAGACACGGTTTTTGCCACCCTCAAGTGGGCTTAGAAAACATGGTGTTTTGCCACTTCAAGTGGGCTTAAAAACTCGCATTTTGATGAATTGTTCCAATTCAAGCAATGAAGCCTTCATCCACAGGCATTCATGCAGTTATAGCAATTAAGCAAATAGCCTCATGGCAAGCATGCTATCATGGCAATATGCAATCACACTCATGCAATATGCTAAAGCGTAAACACTTACAGTGTACTCCGAGCCAAAACAGAAGCTAGTTAGTAATCATGCATGATCCTAGCCATGTCAAGTTGTCTAATGCAATGCATGCAAAATGCAACTAAGATAGGCTCGGCTATTCTAAGATGTCATGTGAAATGCAATAATTGATACTTGTATTCAAATTGGAATTGAAATACAATGCAGTTTGTATGATGCCGAGCCTGGTGCATGCAAGACAGATGAATGGATGCATGCATAAAAGCATAAGTATGCTAATCGAAATATGCCGTAAAACTAACCATCGAAAGCAGTTAAGTAAAAGGGAGAAAGAAATGGGGGTTGGAAGACATGCATCACACACATGCACACTTATTACAAAATTCGCCCTCTCGACGAAGGGTCCGAATAATAAGCTAACTAGCTAATCTAAGCTAATTAAACTAATTATTACATCACAAGACTAATTAACCTACAAGCTAACTAATTAGTTATTACAACACGAATTGAATAGTTAAGCGCATTAACTAATTAAGTACAAAACCAAAGCATTAGCTAGCTAAGTAAAGAAGCTAAGTGAAGCAATAAAAGAAGAGGTCCTCAGGGCGAGAAGTGCATACATGCTCGGTCGCCTCGTTTGGAAATCCATCGCGATGCCCCAACTTGCCTCTGTTTGCATTTGTTCTCAGAACATTGCGTAAAGCTTCAGATAGCTTCTACTCCATCATGGAGACCTCCAGGAGCATTACCGACCACTTAGTGGTGTTAAAGACCACCCGCTGACCACTTACACATGCTACAGACCAGAATAAGTGGTCGGCCAGCCACTTTTACTGGTCTGCTAACTAGAAAATTCTGCACACTTCCAGTTTGCTGCAACGGAGAACAAGAAGGGGCATGGCAATGTATTTGCAAGATATGTGTGCACAACCATCCTCTCTATCATTTCATGATCTCAAGGGAGTGCGGTTCTCGACTCTCGGGCCACCAATTGAGCATCGCAATACACGATGGCCGAGAAGCCAAGATTGCACGAATCAATGTAAATGAATGCACAAATAATACATAAGGGCCTTAAACTCTATCATGCATGATCAAGAGCATCGGTGATCGAGAAATGAGGAACGTTTCATCATTTCAAGTATGAAATGTCCCTCATTTCTCGTGTTTGGATTAACACCAAATCCAAACACAATGCAATGCATGCACAAGATTCCCAACATAATGCAAGGCATGCACACACAATGCAATGCAACATGAGCATGTCAAAACAAAGTCCTTAAGCATTGAGGCACACAACACTAAGGCTATACAATGCAATGCACAATGGACTATACCAACCTCAAATAGACTTCATGCATGCCAAGACAATGGCCAAAACACTCTTAAAAGATGGCATGAAAGGCTAGAAAATGTACGCTCATGCATTGACTCACCAATTAAGCATAAGAGCACAACTGTCAAAAGTGCTCAAGGAGTGATAAACATGGAAGCGTGACAACACTACATGCTCTGAAATAATGTATGAAATGATGCCAAACCATTCAAACAACACAACTATAGCATGCAAGAGGGCCTAGGGCACAAGGCTGCCAAATGGGACTATACAAGAGGCATGCAATATATGGCATAAATGATGGAACCAATCATGGACAGAGCTCAAATAGGTCAAAACAAGGCAAAACATGCTGAGATGGGAGCTCAAAGGTCTAGGCATGCGTGCATATGCATTGGTCCACAAACAAGGCAATAATGCACAACCCTTAAAAGCACTCAAAGAGTGAAAGAAGTGGGAGCATGGCAATACTATATGCTCTGAAATAACATGGTAAATGATGCCAAATCATGTACATGTCACAAATGAGACATGCTATGAGGCTCAAAGCTTGAAACTAGCATAGGCACTTGCACTATAGCTATGCAATACATGAACCAAAAGGCCACGAACACCAAAAATAGTCCTAGAGCATGCCAAAACAATGCTAAAACATGTATGGAGCAAAGCCAAAACAAGCTAGCATGAATGGTCAAAACATGGAGTATGCAAGGCCAATAAGGAGGATTACACTACACCTACCAAAACCAAGCATGAGATGGCTTCACCAACAAAATTCAGAGTTATGGTATGTCAAAATAACACCAAAAATGGACTAATACCAAGTTAACACATGCTAGAATAACAAGCTCACTCATTAGGCATGCAAGGCTAGCAAAGAGGATTTACACTACAAGTGTAAGAAACAAATGAGGGAAGCTCTAACCAACCAAAAATAGAGTTGTATCATGGCCAAACATCACCAAAAACACACTGAAATGGTAGCCCAAAAGCCTAGGCAAGATGGCATACACAATGGCTCATTTTTAAAGCATAAAGAACCAACTCTCCAAAGCATTGAAAGAGTGAAAGATGTGAGGGCATGACCACACTACATGCACTGAAATTACATTCCAATGATGCCAAATCATGCAAGTGACCAAAGCAATGCATACTAGTGACTCGAAAGCTCAAAGCTAGTGAGCTAGAATGCACTATGGCTATACAAAGCATGGCATGCATGACCAAAACAACATAAATCAGACCGAGAGCATGCTGAAACATGGCCAAAAGCTTGCTAAAGTTGAGCCAAAATCACACTAGAGTGATGGTCTAATGCATGATGCATGTTAGGCTAGCATGCAAGATTGCAGTACAAGTCTGTAAAGCATGCAAGAGGCTATCAAACCAACCCTAGACAGAGGTATACCATACTGAAATATGGCCAAAAATAGCCTGAGATGGAGCCAACATATGCTAGATAAACATGTTCAAACATGAGGCCAACAAGGCAAGCAACCAAGATACAAGGAGAGTGGATGACTCCCTCCTATTTGGGACCTCAAAACAACCTTTTCATGACTAAAATTCCTCTAAGGTTCAGTGGTGAGAAGGCCAAAAGGAGGTGGTCCCAATAGCTTAAAAGGATAGCACAAAAACAAAGCCAAACAAGGCACAAGAGGGGGTAGACCACCCCCAACACCAAAGAAGCCTTAAACACACATGTTAAGCACTAAAAATCAGAACTTTTTTCAGTAGAAAGTCAAGCCAAAATAAGCATGCAAATAAGTCCAAAAGCTTAATCAAAATAAAGCTTTAAAGGGCTAGTTGACTCACCATTGAAGAATAACTTCAAAGCTGCAACTCCAGTAGCTTTTTTGAGCTCAAACCAATCCAAAAACACCAAAACCAGCTTCTAGGTGCCTCAGATCCAATAGTATGGTGTTTCACTATGTGTTTGTGTGAAAAAGTGTGAAGAAACTACACTTTTGAGCACAAATATGAAGCAAAGGAGCAATATAGGGATAGAAGGGTATGTATATTTTCCTAAGCAACTTTTCTGATCCTGGAGAAGGAAGAGAGGGCCTCCCTTTCATAGAAAACTAAGCCTCAAGCTTGTTGAACAAGCTTGAAGTTAGATGCAATCCCTCCATACACGTGTATGGAGGATGGTTTTTGTGCTCACCAGCTGTCACAGCTGGCAAGAAAATATCTGTAGGAAACTGCATGAAAGCTGCCGACTAGTTAAAGTGGTCGGCCAGCTACTTGCACTGGTCGGCCGACCAATGAAAGTGGTCTGCAAGCATGACAAGTGGTCGGCAGGGGGGGAGAGGTGGTTTGCACCAAGAAAGTAAGGTGGTGGCATGGCTGCCGACCACTTTTGGTGGTCCAAAGACCACCAAGGCTAGTTGGCCGACCAGAAAATTGGCTGGCATGCAGGAAAAGTGGTTTTTAGGGAGAGAAACTGGTCTCCAACCCTTATTCCACGCTCCAAGCAAGGAAAACAAGGTTTGTGCCAAAAACAAACCAAAAAGGATGCAAGACAAGAGTCCGTGGGTAAAGACGCGCAACCGAAAACCTTGAAAACTAGTCTACGGGCACCAAAAGTGGTCTACGGGAGGGAAAAGTGGTCTACGGCCACAAAAAGTAGTCTACAAGACCTCTATGTCCCTCTAGACCAAGGAAACAAGGCATGGTTCAAAAACCAAGCCGAGAGGATAACGATAAGCGGTCCCAAGACAAGGCGCGCGACCAAAGGCTCTGGAAATCGAAAACTAGTCTACAAGAGGGAAAAGTGGTCTACGGACCTCTCTCTCCCTCCAGGGAAGGGAAAACAAGGTTTGGTTCAAAACCGAGCCAAAACACAAAGAGTTCAAAGGCTCGGAGGCAAGGCACTCAACCGAAAACTCCGGAAACTCGAAACAAGCACAAACATGCACAATCATCGAGCGCTCAAACGATGACGTCTGAGTCTTAAGGTCGGTCAAAAATAGGGTGTCCATAGTTACCCCTCTTTGACAGAACTTGAAAGTCAAGAAGTGACGGGAGTGAATGTCAAAGCCCAGAGATGACCCATTTTTGACAAGGCTGAAGACTTAGACAAACAGGCAAGATAACAAAGAGATGCGTCCGCAGGTAGGGGCAAGATGCAAATGATAAGCACAATGCCAAACATAACTTATGATCATGCAAAGAGAGCTGTGATGAAGCAATTATGTAAAATAAATGCAACATTTTAAGCACATGCTATGCGAGCAAGTAAACACGAACCAAACTACATCTCATGTGGAAAGGATATTAAGAAAATTATACAATTCTCACTGTGTCTCACGCGGAGAAGGCTAAAAGCGACTACTGAGAAAACTCGGAGTCTCAAACGAAACACCTCCCGGCGTATCAAACGCAAAAGGAGAAAGACATCTAAACGTGTGTCAAACGCGAAAGGAGAAAGGTACGTCTAAATGCATGCCAAACGCGAGTGGAGAAGGGTAGCAGTCAAACTGAACTGGAACCTCTTTTGACTGAACTGTACATACAATATCGTGCCTGCACAAAAGAGAGATTGTGACAAGTACAATATAACAGGAACATATGATCAACGCTATATCAAGATGCAATTTCAATACAAGATAAACGCGTGCATATATGACGCTGATGGAAAGGTGCATAGCAATGCAAGTGAAAAGTGCACAACAATGCAAGTGAAAAATGCATAGCAACGCTAATGAAAAGTGCATAACAATGCAGGCGAAACGGTGCATAACAATGCAACTAAACGTGCGTAACAATGCAAGTGAAGCGGTGCATAACAATGCAAGTAAAGCGTGCGTGACAACGCAAACGAAGAGGGTGCATAACAATGCAACCAAAGCGTGCATAACAATGAAAGAAACATGCTTGACAACGCGAATAGTATGTGCATAACAATGCAAGTAAAATGTGTGTGACAACGTGAATAGTGTGCACATAACAATGCGAGAGAAATGTAACTTCAATAGCATGTTTAAAGCAAGATATCGAACAAGGAAATACAAGCCTTAACGAGACCAATTCAACCGTAACCTCCGAATTACCTCTCGGAGGGGTCATGATGTACTTAAAAAGGATACACCTTGCTCTTGACGAGTAACGATGAACCGCGTATCGAAGACTTGAATTGAAGTTCCCGTGGGGACAATTTTGAGCCGAAAAGTGTACTTTTCTTGCACTTTCTTGAGAGCCGAGGACTCTAATCATCACAAAAACACACAGGGAGGACAATGGGACCCTGAAGACCACCCAAGAGGGCTGCCGACCACCTACATAGCTTGCCGACCAGTTGAAGACCACTTAAGTGGTCGGTCGACCAGAAAAACTGGCTGGCCGACCAGTTTAGCAAAATAGGGGCAGCTTGGTTTTTTAAGGTTTGACCCTTTAAGTATACAACTCCAAATCACTTTTGGTCACAAGCTCAAAGTCAAAAAACACTCTCCTTTCTTCCTAGACCCTTTTCTCTCTTAGATCCGCACTTTATATGCGTTTTCCAACGCCTCCGCGAAGTTGATTAGCGAAAAACTTTCGATTCTCTTCGTTTTGAACCTATCAGAATTTGTTTTCGGAGCTTCTTTCTTCATTTTCACCATTTGAGGTATGTTTCTCTTGAAGTTTAGCACCTTTTCTTGGGCTTTGACTTTCTTTGACTTTTTCTTTTCCTGAGAGTTGACTTTTGTTGACTTTTTGCAATTTTGGCTCATTTCGCTCATTTTTGCTCATTTTTGCACCCTTTTTTAGATGGCTGACGATATTCCACACGACAGAGGTTCTCCACGAGTAGAGGATGAGCCTGACATTATGCCATTGCCATTGAGGGTTCGGCCTTTTGACCTGGAGAGGTACCATTCTCAGGAGCACATCCTACCCCCGAGCACCTTTCATCGTTTCACTGATTTTGTGTGACAGGAACCCGCAGACTTGTTGCTACGGGAGCTGGAGTCCCACTTATCTCAATACGCACGAGAGGTGTGTACTTCACTTTTACATTTTCTGCGATGTATTTTGCATTTCTTGTACACTTCATGCTTTCGCTATGTATTATATCTACTTGTTCTCAACTCATTTACATACACAGCATCCTGTTCATTCTGAAAACAGCTCACACACAGCATTCTATTCATTTGGCACACAACTCATACATAACACTATGCTGACTTGGCACATAGCTCAACAACACAGCATTTTGTTCATTTGGCACACAGCTCACAACACAATACTTTGCTGACTTGGCACATAGCTCAACAACACAATATTCTGTTCATTTGGGCACACAGCTTATAACACAACACTCTGTTCATTGGGTACACAGCTGAAAACACAACATTCTGTTCATTTGGCACACAACTCAAAACATAACGCTCTGTTAACTTGGCACACAGCTCATAACACAGTATTCTGTTTATTCTGAAACTGAATACATTTGTTCATTCTGAACACAGGTATCTTCCCGTTTCACCTGGGGGTACGGATCGATCATCGCGAAGGAGTGGTATATGGAGCTCCCAGATGCTGTCTGACAGATTGTAGATGAGGCGGGGTTTGGCCCATTCTGTACGAGGTTGTCATGTCTTCAGGCGAGCAGGACCCTCATGGGCGCATTAGTAGAGAGATGGTGGGACACCACCAACTCCTTCCATTTCTTTGCTACTGGGGACATGACGATGACCCCGTATGACTTTTCCATACTGACGGGCCTCAACATAGGAGGCCGACCAATCCCATATGATTTTGATATGGGCGAGTGGGAGGCAGCTTGGACTTATTTGCTCGGAGCCCATTCGCCGGCCCACAGATCATCATGCATGGTTAGGTACACCTGGTTTATGGAGTAGTACAGGGGGACTATGCCTGAGACTTTTAAGGCCATAAAGCAGTATGCCTGGGGATTTTTGATGTTCCTTCTTGGGACCACACTGTTCTCCGACAGGGGGAACACGGTCGGGCTATATCTTCCCAGTGCTCTAGTAGACCTATCACAGGTCCGACACTTTGATTGGGGCGGCGCTGGCCTCGCTACCCTTTATTGCTACATGAGCGTGACCTCCCGCGGGCACGGGGGCATAGTAGGTGGCTACTGGAGAGCCTGCGAGGTACATTCTGCCCTCTTGATTTACATTTCTGCTTCTCATTATCTGTACATTGCACACTGCACACATTGCATGCATTACATTATGTACTCTGCACTACGCACTCAGCATTCTGCATTTTTTGTGTATTCTATATTCTTATTACCACTGTCTTGCCTTTCACAGCTATGGGTTTACGCCTACTTCCCAACGCTTGCTCCAGAGCCAGAGGTGGAGGCACCACTAGATGTACCATACTCACGTAGATTCAAGGGTTGGTACCGGCCTAGGCCCCGGGAGACATTGCCATATCTCCGATAGTATTTTGACACTGTACGGGCGATGAAGGTAAACCAGAACTCTCAGTTCTTCATGCTTTTAGCTTTGATTCGTCTTGCATATTTATGACAACTGATCAATTCATGCATTTGATATCCGCAGATCACTTGGCAGCCTTAGATAGCCATGCTAGGGTATTCTCGGTTCCAGTTTGCTAGGGCATGGGGTGCCTCGATCTGAGATTTTGTTTGAGGACGGTCGGTAGGGCTGGTTTCTCGAGGCGCTTCATCGCCCGACGATGGGTAATCTGCCGCCAGATCTCCTTCACCACCTCCATTGGACATGCGGTCCACAGAGAGTCTCACTCCCTAGGAGGTTGACGACCTCATGCAGGGTGCTGATGCAGTTCTTTTCCGGGAGCAGGGGGAGTACACGACGTACCTCCATACATACTTGATGCTTCCACTGACAGGTGTCCATACCCCCACAAGGAGAGTTGTTGATATGCCGTCGTCGAGCCACGCCTGAGCTACAGACATTACTTCGACTTGCAGGGCCAGCATATCGAGGGGTAGGGCTAGGGGGATGCCTCCCACTAGGTAGTGTGCTGGGTGGCCAAATCTTCCGACCCAGCTGACAGGCTGGCGGTATGGGACACCTTACCAGATTCCACTAGAGGCTCCATTGCCGGATCATCGATATGTCAGTGACCCTGACTTACCATCGGTATGCTCCACAGCTTTCATTTATCATTCAAATATTTAGACATTCATTCATTCATTGATGACTTGAACTTGCATCTGCAGCCTCCCAGAGGATATATTGAGGGGTTTCTCGGGGCGGTGGCCTCACTCGAGAATATGGTCTTGCGGAGGGAGATGCTGCTCTACGCCTCCGACATTCCGGTATTTTTCAATTTCCTTGCATTTATCATACTTCTGATGACATATTGAACCTGAACATTTCACTATATTGATTCACTACATGTGTAGAGCACATCTGACACATCACATTCACATACTATATCTACATGCATACACTCTATGTACCATTCTTGCATCTGATATCTGATATACATACTCTGGCTGATGTATTCGAACTGCCTTTTCAGGTCACACCTCTGCAGGCCGGGCCATCCAGGCCTTCTCGAGCAGCTGGGAGAGGGGTCTCGACTCGTGGCCAAGGGAGGTGTTGAGCGCCTGCTAGACAGGATGATGAGTCAAGCGAGGAGGATGAGTCAGCGCATCGTCAGTCAGAGACATCTGTGGGCAGAGATGATGACTCCGGTTCCGGTTCTGAGGGTGGAGATGACGCCGAGGGGGATTCTGAGGATGGCGGCTCCGATTCAGACGGGGGTGCCGGCGGCGGTAGTACAGAGGCTGCTCAGCCGAAGAGGGTGAAGAGAGCCTCTCGATCTTGATCCCGATAGCACCGATGCCGATGTTTTGCTTTATTTTCTTTTTACTAGTAGTTGTAGCACATTGTACAGCGTTAGGCAGTTTTATTTTCCTTAAAACTTGTACCTTGTTGTAAAATGTTGTAAAAAAGAAACCATGATGGAATGAAAACAACTTTTTGTTCAAAAAGTGTTGTATTTGTATTCTAAGCATCGCATCGCATCATTTTGCACAAAAATGAGATTGAACAGAAATTGAACATTCATGTATTGCCAAGTCAGGTAGTGAACCAACATAACAAACTAAACAACTTAACTCCATAAGCAACAACAAGACCTTAACAAGTTTACAACTCGATAAGCAAAGAGCAACAACTCAATCAACAAACCACGACAACTCGATAATCAAAGAGTAACAACTCGATAAGCAAAACTTAACAACTCGATAAGCAAATGCATATTGGATAAACAAAGCGATAGGACGCATACGAAACAGAGGTAAACGCAGACCTTCAGCACTCTCAGAACATAGGAAGGCTAGGGACTCTCTTATGGAGACAAGAAATAGTTGCAGACCACCTTTTTGCTCATGGCCGACCACTAAAGGGCTTACCGACCACTTTTTTGGTCTGCAAACTAGAAAATGTAGCTGGTCAACCAGAAAAAGTGGCTGGCCGACCAGAAAAAGTGGCCGGCCGACCAGTTAGTCGGGGGACCACCAGATTTTTGCCACATGTCCTCTAAACAGTGCCTTATCCTCCATAAAGGTTCTAGCTTCGTGGTTCTCTCATTCTAACTCAGTTTTGTACCAAATAGAGGCATTTCTTGTCCAAAATCTCACAAATTGGATTGCCAACTTGGATGGCTCGAAAAAGTTGAATTTTTGGGGCTTTAGCATAAATGCACTATTTAGGCTGAGCCGCACCCCACTGCGTTTTCCGTTCCTTCATGCCGCAGCAAGGTGTTGGAATCCGATAACTCATGTTTTTAGCTTTGGTGGGCAAGAGATATGTCCCACTTTTGAAGACTTCCAACTTTGATGGAATCTCAACGTGATGAAGAAATCTTGCCCCAATTCCGTTTCGGCCACGTCCAAGCCTTAGGACGGATGTGCGGGCTCACTTTGCATGACATTCGGTCATTGATTCACGACGGAGAGCTGGACATTCCGAGCTTGATTCGTCGATTTTCTGATGCTGGTGACTGCGGCGATCATCACTGGTAGGGTTTTCGGCGACATGCGCTTTGCTTGTGCTTGTTGTCTCATTTCTTGCTTGCCCTAAGTTCCGAAGGGTTTAGCGTCCTTTTGATTAAGGTTGCCCAAGGCTTAAAAGAGGGCAAGAGCTGTATCGCAATGACACTAGCTGAGACATTGATGGGTTTGGATGCTTTCCATCACCGAGAGACGACTAGATTCGCGAGGAGTCCACTACTGTTGCAGGTAATGTTTCCCACCCTATCTCAGATATATTTCTCACACCACTCGGCCCTCAGGCTCAGTTTTTCCCTCAAAACCCTTTTCTCACTTTTCTCTCCACGTACACCTCTCTATTCTTTAATCTCTCATTTTTCATCCCTTCCCATATATGGTTGATGGATAAGTTTAAGGTTGTGGACTCATGCCTAGCATATTCAGCTTGCGGCTATTTCTTCCAACGACGTCTAGTCGATGCCCCTAATGAGAGATGGTTGTGCGAATGGATGTGCAGTTTGTATACTACCAATATTGCTTGGCGTTGCCCCTAGCTCAATTTATCGGCGATGAGCTACAACATGACTCGCCAGCCTAGGATTCAGTTGATCGGCCTGACAGACTGTGTCCTTTATTTCTCGTTTCGAATCCGGCGCCAGTTCGGACATGATCAGACTTGCACGGAGGAAGGGGTAGAGTACCTTGCTGTATTTCCAGTCCGAGGCGCACAGCTAGCTCGGAATGCCACAACATGGAGGACGAGAGAGCTTCTGGCCCCCACTCCCACTTTCAGTTGCACCCTCTCTGATGAGTGCATAGCTTGGCTTGATGAAGAGGCGCAGGTTGGGCCAACCTTGGCATCAGAGGCTTTGACCAGCTCTAGGAGGGGGCACAGGAACACCTGATTTATCCATGCCTCGAATTTATTACTTTATCAGTACTTTCAAGTTTTCTTTATGAATATAATAAAAAGCAACTTCAATTTGTATTCAAGAGTAGGCGAACTCTGTACTGAAATCAATGTAATTGAAAGTTGTGGGTACTGTAAATTTTCTGTTTGGTCAAAAAATGGTCTAAGTTGTAAAAAGATTAATTTAAACAAAATCAACTTTTATTAAAACTTTTCAAAACCATTTTCGATATGGATCACAACTGGACACACCCGAGATCTATCATTGAGATGTACAACCCTGGATCCCAGCAACTGGAAAGTTGCTCCTAGTTTGAATAGCACTGCACTGGAGATCACAACCGAGCTCTTGAATGCATAATAGACAAAGATGACCAACATGATCACATGGACAAAGTTGATTTGGAAGTGTTTATGGCTGGACTTCAGAATGAAGTTGCCTACGTATCCCAAAGATGGGAATCAAGCCTTACGTAGTTCGGTTCAGGTTCGCTCGTGTATTAACCCTCTCCTTTTACGCTCTAACTTTTGCCAAGGCCGCCCTTTCTGGGTTTTCAACCTTGCGAGCTTAGTTTTTATCATTTCAAATTTTTTATGCTCTAACTTTTGCCTAGGTTGCCTTTTCGGGTTTTCGGCCTAGTAAGCCACTCAGGGATAGTATTTCTTCAACTTGTCCATATTGATCGGCTGGGAGAACTCTAGGCCATCTAGGTCCATCAGAACGATAGCTCCTCTTGACCAGATAGACTTGATGATGTAAGGGCCAGTCCAATTGGGTCTGAACTTGCCCCAAGGGTCGTGGATGAGAGCTCGGTTGTCTTTGAGCACAAGATCCCCTTCTTTCAAATTCTTGGACTTAACCTTCTTGTTGAAAGGCTTGGCAATTCTTCGTTGATAACCCTGGGCATGATACAGTGCTTTCAGCCTTCTTTCATCAAAGAGCATGAGTTCTTCAAACCTGCTTTGCTGCCAATCTGCCTCAGCTATCTAACACTCAGCCAATACTCGTAATGACGGAACCTCAACTTCGATAGGCAGAACAACCTCCATTCAATAAACCAAGGAATATGGAGTTGCCCCAGTAGAAGTTTGAATTGAAGTCCGGTAGCCCCAAAGAGCAAATGGCCGCTTATCTGGCCAATCCCTATAGGTTTCCACCATCTTTCATAGAATGTGCTTGATGTTCTTGTTGGCGGCCTCAACTACTCCGTTGGTTTGCGGCTGATATGTAGATGACTTATGAAAAGCCACGTTGTACTTCTCCGACAAGTCGATCATCTCCTTCTTGAAGTGGGAACCATTATCCGAAATAGTCTCATTCGGGACCCTGTAGCGATAGATGATGTTGTTTCTGATGAACTTAGCAACATGCGATGCCTTCAACACCGCGTAAGATTGGGCCTCAACCTACTTCGTGAAGTAGTTTATCGCTACCAAAATGTACTCATGCCCGTTGGACCCCTTCAGAGTGACAGCCCCAATCACATCAATCCCCCAAACTGAAAATGGTCATGGCGAAGTCATGTTGTACAGCTTTGATGGCAGAATGTTCATGCGGTTTGCATGGATTTGACATTTGTGGCATCGTCGGACAAAGCCAATACAATCCTCCTCCATGGTAGACCAGTAATAACCCTGTCTAAGGATCTTCTGGGCTAGCATCACCCCGTTCATGTGCACTCCGTACTCTCCTCCATGGATGGCCTCCATCAGACGCTTGGATTCTTCAACATCAACACACAATTTATGCGTCCCGAGATGACCCCTCTTATACAGTTTACCTCCGCAGATGATGAACTGCGCAGCCATTCTTCGAATTGCGCTCTTGTCTTTGGCATTTGCCCCAGGTGGATATGCCTCTTTTTCCAAGAAGTTCCAAATGTTGTAATACCAGGGGTTCTCATCTTGTACCTCATCTATGGCAGCAATCAGCTCGTAGGCTGGCACTAATTTTTGTTCGATGATGATCGGACGTATCCGGACTCCAAAAGGGATGTCTATCATTGAAGATAGAGTTGCTAATGAATCAGCGAACTTGTTGTTCTCTCTTAACAGATGAGCGAAATTCAGCTTCTCAAACCGAGGAATCAGAACATCCAAGGTCTGGTGGTAGATTCTCATATTTTCTTCTTTGACTTTCTAATCTCCTTTAGCTTGAGATATAACAAGGTTCGAGTCCCCAATGACATCCAACCGTTTTGCCCCTAGTTCCAGGGTAGCTTCTAGTCCAGCAATACATGCCTCATATTCTGCCTCATTGTTCGACACTCTGAACCGGAGTTTGAATGCTAAAGGTATGCGGGAATTGTCGGGTGCTATCAGCAACACCCTTATCCCATACCTGTATTGGTTTGATGCTCCGTCAAAGTACATCATCCAGGTCTCTTTTTTGACATGCAGAATGGCCTCGTCTAGGAACAGATTCTCAACTGATTCATCCCCTTCAACTGGGTGATCGGCTAGGAACTCCGCTACCGCTCTCCCTTTCACTGACTTGCGCGTTATATACTTTAGATCGAATTTGGGAAGCAGAAGCAACCAACGGGTTAGCTTACCTGTAATTGCTGGTTTCTCGAAGAGATATTTAATGGGATCTAATCTCAAAACCAGTATTACAGAGTGAGCTAACAGGTAGTGCCTCAACTTCCTGGTAGCCCATAACAAGGCTAGACAAGTCTTCTCCTGCGGAGTGTAGTGGGTCTCGTAATCTAGCATTTTCTTGCTCAGGTAGTAGATAGCCTTCTCCACTTTGTCCTCAGACTCTTGTGCAAGCATGCAGCCCATTGTCGTTTCAGTCACTGAAAGGTACAGAATCAACGGTTTCTCCGGCTCAGGCGGTGACAACACAGGTGGGTTCTGTAAATATTGCTTGATCTACTCGAAAGCAACTTGGCATCGGTCATCCCATTGGAACTTCTTTCCTTTCTTCAGGAGACCAAAGAGTGGTTCACCAGTCAAGGTTAATTTCGCAATAAACCGTCTTATGAATTGCACTTTACCCAGAAAGCCTCGCACCTCCTTTTCAGTCCTCGGTGTTGGCATTTCAAAGATGGCCTTGATTTTAGAAGGATCGACCTTGATACCTCTCTGTGTGATCAAGAACCCTAGCATTTTCCTTGTTGTAACACCAAATGTACATTTCTGAGGATTCAGTCGCAACCGATACTCCCTGATCCGTTGGAAGAATTTCTGCAAGGCGGTGTAGTGGCCCTTTCTTTCCTTGGACTTGACAATCATGTCATCCACGTACACCTCAACCTCTTTATGGATCATTTCGTGTAAAATTGTGGTCGTAGCCCGTTGATACGTAGCTCCAGCATTCTTCAGCCCAAACGGCATCACCTTATAACAATAGGTTCCCCATGAGGTGGTGAAAGCAGTCTTCTTCTGGTGTTCGGGTGCTATCAAAATTTGATTGTAGCCTGAAAACCCATCCATGAACGAGAGCAGCGCATGCCCAGCAGTGAAGTCCACTAATTCGTCAATATGCGGCAGAGGAAAGTCGTCCTTCAGACTAGCTTTGTTCAAATCCCTGAAGTCCACACATACCTAAATTCTGCTGTCCTTCTTCGGCACCGGAACTATATTGGCCAACGAAGTAGGGTATTCAGATACCAGCAGGAACCCTGCGTCAATTTGCTTTGTGACCTCTTCTTTGATCTTCAGAGCCCAGTGCGGGCGGATCCTTCGGAGCTTCTGCTTAACAGGTCGGGCCTCTGGGTCAAGAGGGATCCGGTGCTGTATAATATCATGATCGATTCCAGGCATGTCTTCGTAGGACCACGGGAAAACATCTTTGAAATCTTTTAATAAAGCAACTAAGCGCTCACGCTCCTCCGATGACAACGTGGACCCGATCTGGACCAGCCGCGGGTCCTTCTCAGTACCAACATTAATTGTGGTGATTTCATCAACCAAGGGTTTAACAAACCTCTCCTGCTCTTGATCAAGCAAATATTGCAAATCCGGAGTAATTTCTTCCTCGTCGTTTTCATCAAAATTTTGAAAATCCTGATTAACGTAATAAATTAAAGGCACAAAAAAGTACTTGGAAGCCAAAGCCGTACCATTCTCACTAATAACATCCAGTCCGCCTGATTCCTCTGTTACAATAGACTCAAAGGAAAAGGAAAAAGAAGACCTGGACAGGACAATGGCATCCGGGTTATCACCCCCAAGAATACCGGACTCAGACTTAGACGAGCTAGAACCTGGTTCCAACTCCATAGACTCAGTGGAATCAGATTCCGGCTCACTACCTGTCATGACCCAAACCCACCCCTATGGGTTTAGTACCATAACCGGCCAGTAATCCGAGATTACCGAAGGCCTACTTATGAAAGAAGATGTCTAGTCAAGAATACAGAGTTGTGGGGTCAGCCAAAAAGCCAAAGAATTAAAAGATGTTTAATGAGCTGTGACAATCTGTATGCAAAAAGACTTGTTATAACATATGCACATTCAGAATAAAACGGTATGTACACGCATCATTTACAAGCATACAGGTTAGGGACCAAATCCCCACCATAACAGTACAGTACAAAAGATCACTCAGTCTATACATGACAGAGATAGTTAGGGTGAATCTGAGACACCCCAAGAACAGCCTTAGCTTGGACAGATCGAAGTGAGGCACAAAGGTTGGCTTGACAAAAGGGAGTTTGACCCAATGCTCCTAGCCTCGTTCCGGTGCTTGGACACCTATATATATATATAAACAGTGAGCTAAAACCCAGTGAATAACATATGCATAAAGAGGTTAAGAATGAATGTCCTTTCAGTATTTAAAACTGTCATTTAAACAGTATAACAGTTATTCGATCATAGCAGTCATAAGTGGTACATCCAATAGAAAACAATACAGTAGGTCTTAACAGACCGAACAGTTAGTTGATGGCCATCATATCAGTAAACAGTAGTGGTTCCAAACATGGGAACCGACAGAGATCTCTGTGTCAGTAGCAGTACAGTACAGTAACAGTAGGTTACTATGGATGCCATGAATACAGTTCACAAATAGGATATCATTCATTCAGTAACAGTATTATTTTAGAAAATAATACAATTCAATTGTTCAGAAGATAATCATTATTGAACATATCTTTACAACATTGTTACTTACAGAGTTCTGGGCTACAGATAAGCTAGTGCGCGTCCTCGGATGCCAACCCTACATAGTTACAGGATGAACACACACTAAGTCACATACTTGGGAATCGAAGACTTAGTCCCTACTTAGACTCAGTCTGGTTCTACGTCAATATCCTCCTTAAGATACCTTAAACATGCCCTAGGAATGCCTAGGATGGAAAGAGGATGCAAAGATGTACTAATAAACACTTTTCAAAATTTTCAGAAAACAGGGGTCTCGTTCGAGCGTGGATTTCTACGCTCAAGCGGACATGCAGATAAAGGATCTCCGCTCAAGCGCGACTTCCGTCGCTTGAGCGGACTGTAAGCTACAGTAAAAATACTGGATACTCAAAATTCACGCTCGACGAGTGCTCGACCCCCGCTCGAGCGTGAGACATAAGTCCTCGCTCGAGTGCGAACTATCTCGCTCTAGCAGACTGTAAACTTATGCAAAGTACTGGATATACGAATTTCATGCTCGAGCGTCACTTTTCTCGCTCGAGCGTACTTCATGATCTAGAGTGTACACTCGAGTATGGAGTTCCTCGCTCGAGAGCGTGAGTCCAAATTCTGGAAATTCCAGATTTGAACCTCAAGCTCAAAATCAACTTGAAATGCATCAAATTCGATCCTCTTGGGCTAATTGTCTAGAAAACACTTCAAAACCCATAATATTACATGTTGCAAAGATCAATTTGGAAAATCAAAGCCCAAGGGTAGTTCAATTAAAACACAATTTCAACAATAATTTCAAGAACATGATGAACATGCAACATGCAAGAATTTAATCAACTTCAAGCTTCAAATACTTGCTCCAAAGAGAAAATTCCTTCAAAATCAAGACGGAGTCATGGACTATAACATTAATATGGACATGCATGCAAGGATTCCCATGAAAACAACTTTAAAATTCAAGATATGCACATGCATGCATAGTACAAGCTTCAATTCAACAATCTTGGACCAATTTATGATCTTAAGCTCCTATTTACCCTGAACCATGCAACAATTACTTGAATTCAAAAACAATAAGGTAAATGTCCTACCTTAGGTCTTAAATGCAAGATATGGGAGCTCAATTATGCAAATTATCCTTCAACTCTTATAATTTCCAAGCAAAACCTCCAAGTTGAACTCAATTTCTCTCACTCTCTCACTCTAGTCGGTTTTAGGCTCAAGAATGGGCTGATGAAATGTTGTAGATTAAGTCTCAAATATTGTAGAGATAGGCCACTAAGTGGCATTTTGGTAAATAAGTCCAACTCTTGCAATTTAGCTTTATTTAATCTAATTTAATCATTCCAAATCAAATTTCAATTAAATTTACCATAAAATCCCATAATTCCTAATTAGCACAAAACACTAATCAATTTCAGATTCGGCCACTGATAAGGCCTTCAATTTACAGTTTAAAATATAAAACATGAACAGATAATTTAACAATTAAACAGATAGATTTGCGTTCAAACTAGCACATTCAATCAATCAGTTCAGAACATTCAGTCAATCAATCAATTAACATGCTTAATCATAGATTAGCACTAATCAGTGGTGTTATTAGTAAACAGCAGTGAGGGTTGTCACAGTCTCCCCTTCTTATAAAGAGTTTGGTCCTTCAAACTCGAATTACCTTTATTTTGGAAGAAAACAAGATTAAGTGGAAACAATTCAGGATATCTCTTCATCATATCATCTTCCCTTCCCCAAGTAGCATACACGCCACTATGGTTTTGCCAGTCAACTTTCACTAACAGAATCTCTTTATTTCTCAACTTCTTGATCCGTCTGTTCACAATCTGAATAGGCCGTTCTTCATAAGTGTAGTTATCACTTAGTACTACATGGGTAGGCTTAATCACATAGAAGGGATCCTGAAGGTAATCCCTCAACATTGAAATGTGGAACACGTTATGCATATGCTCCATTTCAGGAGGAAGCGCTACTTGATACGCCACCGGATTAATCTTCTTAATAATCTCATATGGTCTGACATATCTCGGCGCTAGCTTGCCTTTAACTCCAAAACGAGTCTGGCCTTTCATCGGTGTCACTTTAACAAAGACATGATCACCTACTTCATATTCTCTTTCTCGTCTTCAGACGTCCGCATAACTTTTCCATTGGTTCTGTGCGGTTTTCAGTCTCTATTGAATCAGTTTCACTTTTTTAGTAGTTTCATATACAATCTCGGGCCCAAGCAAAGGCCCATCTCCAACTTCTACCTAGCAAATCGGAGATCAACATTTTTTGCCATACAAAGCCTCAAAAGGCACCATTCCAATACTTGAATGAAAGCTGTTATTGTAGGCAAATTCAGCCAACGGTTGATAACTTTCCCAATTTCCCTGGAAATCAAGAACACACATTCTTAGTAAATCCTCTAGAGTCTGGATGGTTCTTTCTGACTAGCCATCCGTTTGAGGATGGAAGGCACTACTCAATCTCAGTTCAGTACCCAATGCTGTTTGCAGACTTTTCCAAAATCTCGATGTAAACTTCGAGTCTCTATCAGAAACAATGGACACAGGCACTCCATGCAATCTAACAATCTCATCAATATAAATTACAACCAATTTGTCTGCATTATAAATTGTTTTGACAGGTAAGAAATGAGCAGATTTAGTTAGTCTATCAACAATAACCGAAATTGAGTCCATACCTTTACTGGAGCGAGGTAAACCAACAATAAAATCCATAGTGATGTGTTCCTATTTCCACTCCAGTATCGGTAAGGGTTGCAGTAAGCCTGCGGGTCGTTGATGTTCGGCTTTAACTTGTTGGCAATGAAGACATCTCGATATAAAATCAGCAATTTCTTTCTTCATTCCCGGCCACCAGAAATTCAGTTTCAAGTCTTGGTACATTTTCGTATTCCCTAGATGGATAGACAATTTTGAATTGTGCCCTTCTTGCAAAATTTTTCTTTTCAGTTCAGAATCACTCGGTACACACAATCTTCCCTGGAATTTCAACACATTATTCTCAAATTTGAAATCCAGCCTCGGTTTGGATTCCCGTTCTTCAATGATCTTCTTCAAGAAGTCATCCTGTTGCTGTTTCTCTTTAATTTCCTCAATCGATGTAAATTTGGCGAAAATGGCGACTAATGTTCCACATTGTTCACGCAAAATGATTTCAACTTCAAATCTTTCAAGGTCACAAAGCAATTCTTTCTGCCCGGTGAGTAAACAGGCTAAATTTCCAATCGATTTCTGGCTCAGTGCATCAGCAATGGTGTTAGCTTTTCCTAGATGGTACAGAATTTGCAGATCGTAATCTTTTATCAGTTCTAGCCATCTTCGTTGCCTCATTTCAGTTCTTTCTATGTGAAGAAGTATTTCAAACTCTTGTGGTCTGTATACACCTCACATGTTGCCCCATAAAGGTAGTGACACCAAATCTTTAGTGCAAACACTACTGCAGCAAGTTCTAGGTCATGGGTTGGGTAGTTCTTTTCATGTAGTCTCAATTGTCGAGAAGCATACGCAATCACTTTACCATTCTACATTAAAACACATCCCAAAACCTTATAAGAAGCATCACTATATACAGTATAACCATCCGCACCTGAGGGTAAGGTGAGAATTGGTGCAGTCACGAGTCGAGTTTTCAACTCTTGAGAAGATGATTCCCTCTGGTCGGTCCAGTCAAATGATGTCCCCTTCCGAGTCAACTGTGTCAGTGGTAGGGCAATTTTGGAGAAGTCTTTGACAAACCTTCTGTAATACCCGGCTAAGCCTAGAAAACTTCGGACTTCTGTAACATTCGTCGGTCTAGGATAGTTCACTACTGCTTCAATTTTCTGTGGGTCAACTGTAATACCATCCTTACTGATCACATGTCCCAAAAACATCACGCTATCAAGCCAAAATTCACAATTAGTCAGTTTAGCATACAGTTTCTGTTCTCTTAGGGTTTGCAAAGCAATTCTCAAATGATGTTCATGTTCTACTGTGCTTTTGGAATAAATTAAAATGTCATCTATGAATACAACAATAAAGTCATCAAGGTACGGTTTGAAAATTTGTTTCATAAGGTCCATAAATGCAGTAGGTGCATTAGTAACTCCAAAAGGCGTAACTAAGAATTCATAATGTCCGTACCTCGTTTGAAAGGCAGTCTTTTCGATGTCCCCTGTCTTGACTTTCAACTGGTGGTATCCAGATCTAAGGTCAATTTTGGAGAACACTTGGGCACCCTGTAACTGATCAAATAAATCATCAATGGGAGGCAATGGATATTTATTTTTCACGTTACCTTGTTCAGTTCATGGTAGTCAATGCAAAGTCTCAGTGAGCTGTCTTTCTTTTTCATAAATAAAACTGGTGCACCCCACGGTGAAGTACTGGGTCTGATGAACTTCTTGTCTAACAGTTCTTCCAGCTGAATTTTCAATTCTTTCAGTTCGGTAGGTGCCATTCTGTATGGGGCTTTGGAAACTGGTTGTGTACTCGGAATCACATCAATGGTCAATTCAATCTCCATTTCAATCAAATCCCCTGGCAATTCATCTAGAAAAACATCTAGGAATTCTCTGACTATAGGAATACTGTTCATATCAGTTTTAACATCAGTAGGTACAGTCAATACAGAACATAGATACCCTTACACCCCTTTCTAATCAGTTTAAAAGCTTTCATGGATGAAATCAGATATGGGGGAGGTACTACTCCAACTCCATTAAACACGAATTCAGGCAATCCAGGTGGACGGAAAACAACTTGTTTTGTTACACAGTCTATGGTGGCATGATATTTTGTTAACCAGTCCATTCCTAATATTACATCAAAATGGTCAATGTTCAATGGCAGTAAATCAATATATAAATGCACATCTTCAACAATAATCTCACATGTAGGGTACATATAAGCACAAGTCATGGATCCCCCAACAGGTGAAGATACAGCTAACAAGTAATTCATGGGTTCCAACGATCTATTCAATTTTCGCGAAAAAGCATGCGATACATATGAATGTGTAGACCCCGAATCAATCAAAACATATGCATTTTGAGCACAAATTGAAAGTATACCTGACACAACGGTCTCGGTATTCTGCATATCTCCCGATACGAGTGCAAACACTCGGCCTTGTCTCATAGGCTCTTTTCCAATGGCTTTAGAGTTGGGTTTCGGTGCAGCAATTGATGCTGCGGCGCTGGCTGTAGCTTTACTATTGCCCGGATGAGTGGAAGGGCAATCTTTAACCATGTGGCCCACCTTGCCACACTTGTAACAAGCACCTGAAATTTTATAACAAACCCCTTTATATTTCTTACCACATTCAGAGCAGGGCAGTATGAAACTATTTCCTTGGCTGGAACTAGTTGTTGACCTTGTATTTTGCATTTTGTTCAATGGGTTGTTTCTGCCTTTCTTGAGTTTAAAACCATGTCTCTTACCACGCCATTCCGACGCCGGTGTTTCAGTGTGTTTCAATGCTTCAATATTTGATTCAGCCATTATCACTCGGTCAAGAACATCTACATACTTCAATAGCTTTAGAACATTTATTCTGTCAAGAATTTCAACATTAAGGCTGCCTTCAAACTTTCTGGCCTTTTTGTAGTCGGTATCTACCATGTGTGGTGCTGTAGACACCCCATTTTTGACCGTCCTCAAGACTTGGTTGTGCTTGTAGGTACACCCAACAACTGGTTCGATTGCTCGCCCTGCACTCGACTAATGCGGTGGAACGTCACCGGTTCGAGTTTCCCGGACCTTGTATCCTTTCTGCCTCATTTTTAGACCCTGATTTGGTCCTTTCAGAGTGGCCCTCTTGGTGCACTATTGGCCATGGCTTTGTTCCTGCCAGCCATCAGTGTGCCACTGCCAGCCATTACTGATAGCCAGCACCCCCTATCTCAGCTGGTTTTCCTGCAGATCTTTTGAGCCAGCTGGATTTTTGTTTGCTCCCCTCCATACACGTGTATGGAGAGATGAAGGCCTTGCAAAGCTTCTTGAAGAAGCTTTGGCTTTTCATTCCTCTATATAAGGAAGAGGCCTCTTCCTTAGACAGGGTTCTGAACTTTTGAAGAGAAAAACTCCCCATCTCTCTATACTGCTTGTGTTTTGTGCCTTGAAGTTGGATTTCCTTGCACTTTTGCACTACAACACATAGAAACACACCACCGCCATTGAATCAAGCTTCTTGGGAGGTCTTCTTGAGGTCTGAAAGCAAGCTTCCACCCCCTAAAATTGCTGATTTCGAAGAGGGTCTTTAAAGGTGAGCATTTCCCCCATTTTTGCATTTTCTTGCACCTTGCTTTAGCTCTCTTTTCATATTGATTTAGGCTTTTCTTATAACTGGAAAAAGTTTTTTTTTTAAATACTTTTTAAGTTTGGTTAGGTCATTTTACTGTTTGGGGTGTGTAGCCCCCTTGCATGCTTTGTTTGGCTTTGTTTTAAGCCATATCTTGAGGCCTCCGAGTTAGTCTTGGTTTGGCCTTCCTACCATTGAAATCCAGTGGATTTTCAGTGGTAGAGGTGTGGTTTTGAGGTCCTAAATCAGAGGGGGTCCCCCACTCTCTTTGTGTTCCTCTTTACTTGCATTTTTGGCCTTCCAAAGGACCATCCCTCTATGCATTTTTGAGGCTTGGTCCAGGCCTTTTTTTTGTGACTTCTAGGACCTACCTTGGCCCTGTCCAAGGCTGGTTTGGTCATGTCTTGCTTGCATCTTGCATGTATAGTGTAACTCCATCCATAGCTCATCAAAGTAGCATATGTGCATAGTCTTTGTTGAGTCCATTTCAGTCCATTTTTGGTGATGTTTTACCATGCCATAAACCTATTTTAGGTTGGTTTTGTTACTCCATGTTTGCTTGATGCACTTGTAGTGTAAATCCCCTAAACTAGCTTCATATGCTCCATGCTATGCCATGTCATTTTAGCTTGTTTGGTTTACATTTCAGCATGTATTTGGTCATCATTTGGCAAGTTATGACCTTATCCATAGTTGGTTTGATCATCCTTGGCATGCTCCATATAGGTGTAGAACAAATCTTGTTTACTAGCCTTTTGTGCATGGTGTTTGGACTCATCATACTAGCATATTTTGGCTTTGCTCAAACTTGATTTTATGCTTATTTTGAAGTGTTCTAGGACTGTTTTGGGCTTCCATGACCATAGCACTCATGCTTTGTATAGCTATAGTGTAAATGCTTAGGCTAGTCTTGGGTTTTGAGGCCTCTATCATGTCATACATGTGATGTTTGCATGCCTTGCCCTCATTGCACATGCTATTTCAGTCCATGAAATGTTGTCATACACTTGCATTTGACATGCCTTGAATGCTTTGTATAGCTTGTGCTTTATGCCTCAAGAGTGGACTTTTGTGCATGCCACTTAGCCTAAGCCTTTGGCTCATCAATTCAGTGCATTTTGGGTCCTAATATACCATGATGTAACTCTGTTTTTTGTTGTCTAAGTCATGCCATGATTGGTTCTCATAGGTGTAGTGCATTGCCTCTTTAAAGCCTTGCATACTCCATGCTTTTAGCCTTGTGTTCTAGCCTTTGTTGGCTAGCTTTGAGCTTGATTTTGTCTTGTTTGGGCCTACCCTAGGACTGCTTTAGGTCCCCTTGGCCCTTTGGGGCTTGCCTTGTATGGCCATGGCTTAAGTTCCTTTGCTTACTTTGAGCCTTGAGCATCATAACATGCTATGCTTGCATTGTTGAGTTGATTTGGCATCAATTTACATGGTATTTCAGAGCTTACCTCATTGTCATATATCCATGTTTTTTGCTTCTTAAGTGTGCTTAAGAGTTGTCCTCTTTGTGCCTTAATACTTGAGCCATTTGGCATGCATGCTTGCCTTGCCTTTCCATCCTTTTCATACCATCAATTCCATTACTCTGGCTACTAATTTGGACCTAGTTGAGAGCCATCCATCTTTGGTGTAAGCCCATCTTACCATGTTGTTGCATGCTTGTTTCATTTCGTATGTTGTCACATACTTGTTTAGCTTCGCATACCTTGCATGCTCACATGTTCATGTTGCATTTTGTCATGTTGTCCAAGGTTGTTGCCTCACATCATGCTTGTACGCTTGTTGCATGCTTGGGTTAGTTGCATGTTTACACACTTAGGTTATGTTGCATGTTTGCCATGCTTATATGTTGCATTGCTTGGAGTAAGTATTAATTTGAGCACGAGGAACGAGGGGCGTTTCATACTTCAAGTGATGGAACGCATCTCAATTCTCGGCCGCCAAAGCTCTTGATGATTCATGATAGAGTTCTAGGCTTTACTTGTTGTATTTGTGCATTCATTTTCATATTGATTTGCATAAGTTGGATCTTTGGCCATCATGCATCGGGATGCGTGATTGATGATCGTGGATTCGGCTTGGCCTCTCCCTTGATGTTTTGAGGTGATTTGGAGTGCCATGGTGCGTACATGTCCTTGGGAAACCCTTCATTTTCTCTACTTTATGCTTCGTTGCAGTTTGGTGTCACAGCACACCAGTGGCTGGCAGCCTGCCACTGATGGCCGACAGTGTGCCACCCTTGGCCGGCAAACCTCCCTCCATGGCCGGCAGGCCACTGGTGAATTCCCCTATAGTGTTTTGGTAAGTTTCAGCAACAAGCACTGAAAGACACCCTACAAACAGAGCCTCTAAAGAGCAACCTGAAGGCGTTTCGAGGCGAAGAACCGAAGCGAGCATGCATGCCTCCCTTCTTCAAACAGAGCTGGAATAGTATCATTTACTGCTTTCCCTACTTGCTTGAAATCATTCATTTATTAGTTAATTAATTCGTTAATTAATTAAGTTGTGTAATAATTAGTTGTAGCTAGTTGTTCAATTCGGTATTGTAATAATTAATTAGCTCGTGAGTTAGTTAATTAGGGCTTGTATTATTTATTCGAACCCCCTAAGCGAGGGCAAATTGTAATAAGTGTGCGTGTGTGTGATGTATGTCTTCCAACCCCACGTCTTTCTCCCTTTTATTTACCAGCTTATGATGGTTAGATTAGGGCATGTTTCAATTAGCATACTTATTATAGCATGTTTGCATCATTCATTTGTGTTGCATGCACTGGGCTCGGTGCATCATACTAACTGCATTGTATTTCAATTCCGAGTTGAATATGTGTTAGCTGTAGCATCATCATATGCCATCTTAGAATAGCCGAGCCTATTGTAGTTGCATTTTTGCATGTGTTGCATTAGGCACTTCTGTATAGTTAGGATCATGCATGGATTTCTAACATAGCTTCTATTCTGGCTTGGAGTACTCGGTAAGTATTTATGCTTTAGCATCCTTGCATGTGTGTGAGTGACTGCCATGATAACATGCTTACCATGAGGCTACCTGCTTATGTGGTATATCTGCCTGAATGCCTGTGGGTGAAGGTTGAATTATCTGAATTGGAATAATACATTGACTCCGAGTTTTAAGCCCACTTGATAGTGGCAAATCATTGTGTTTTCTAAGCCCACCCGAGGGTGGCAAATCCACATTTTAGCCTACTTACGAGTAGTAAACCGTTTTCAAAATAAACATGAGATGTTTTGTTCCAATTCAGGTGATCCAGTCTATATTTGTATGCTGCACGCATCACATAGTCATTCTAGGCTAATAACCGGAATAAGAACGCATAATGTTTTCAAAAATCGATATCATGGTTAGTAGAGGCCGATCTTTGATCAGGCGAGTGGGGGTGCTCACGAAGTAACCTTCCCCAATCGTACCGAAGTTCCTGAGCCGAGGCAACTTTGGTGATGACGGACACATGGTCTTAGGCAATGAGTCAGGGTTTCCTAAATTCTTCCAAAATAAATATTTAGGTGGCGACTCTGTATCTGGCAAAGCAGTCCATGTTTGGCACTTCATTCAAAAAATCTGTTTTCAAAATGATTTGCCGAATTTGGACTCTTTGATAATTCATCGGTCTTGCATTGCACTCTGCGAGATTAGATATAGGACCGTGACATTGAGTCTTGAACTGTAGTGAGCCCCAAATGAACAAAGCGGGATTTCCCTCCCGGGACATTCGAGGACGTCTACAGGTGCATAACGGGCAAGTTCTGTGAATTTAGATTCATACTCTGCTACGGACATAGTGCCTTGTTTCAGTTGTTCAAACTCAGTCACTTTTCGATCCCTGACGCACTGTGGAAAGTATTTCTCAAAGAAGGCTCCCTTAAACTGAGCCCAAGTCATAACAGTGTCGGTGTCACGGACAAGCATCCACCATCTTCTGGCCTCTTCTTGCAAGGTGAAGGTAGCCAGTAGCATTTTGTGTGCTTCAGAACACGGAAAGACTTCAAATAATTTTTCGGTTTCTAGCACCCACGCTTCAGCCTTCAATGGTTCAAGGCCTCCCTGAAATGATGGCAGTTTCATCTTACTAAACTTCTATGTTAGAGTAATGATGTCATCATTCACATTCTGTTCCGGCTGTATCGGAAGAGGTAGGGGCTGTTGGTTCCATTGTTGTTGTTGCCTTAAGGCTTCAGTCAACATTTCAATAGTTCTTTCTAATCTTGCCATTCTGGCTTCGGATGATTTAGTTTCATCAGTAGTTCTTGCACTATCCATTTCACTATATGCAACATAATAATAATAAACATAGGAAGTTGCATACTTTAAACACGTTAACACATTAGTACATATATTCGTGTCATGTCCACACACACTTTTCATGCTCATGTAATGCCCTATTACTTTTCTAGGACATCCTATAGGTCATTTGGACACATGTGTGCGGTATAACTCGTGGTTTAATAACGTTCTGATACCACTCTGTCACGACCCAAACCCGCCTCTATGGGTTTAGTATCGTAACTGGCTAGTAATTCGAGATTACCGAAGGCCTGCTTAACAGTAAAGCAGTAATACAGAGTACAGGGGCTGGCGGAAGCCAAAACAGTAATTAAAAGATGTTTCATGAGCTGTGACAATCTGTATGCAAAAAGACTTGTTATAACATATGCACATTCAGAATAAAACGGTATGTACATGCATCATTTACAGGCATACAGGTTAGGGACCAAATCCCCACCATAACAGTACAGTACAAAAGATCACTCAGTCTATACATGACAGAGACAGTTAGGGTGAATCTAAGACACCCCAAGAACAGCCTTAGCTTGGACAGATTGAAGTGAGGCACAAAGGTTGGCTTGACAAAAGGGAGTTTGACCCAACGCTCCTAGCCTCGTTCCGGTGCTTGGACGCCTACATATATATATATATATAAACAGTGAGCTAAAGCCCAGTGAATAACATATGCATAAAGAGGTTAAGAATGAATGTCCTTTCTTTTTTTTTTTTTGGGTACAAAAATGAATGTCCTTTCAGTATTTAAAACATTCATTTAAACAGTATAACAATTATTCGATCATAGCAATCATAAGTGGTACATCCAATAGCAAAAGATAAGAGGGTCTTAACAGACGAGCAATCGATTGATGGCCATTATATCAAGAAATGAATGGTTCCGGACATGGGAACCCAGAGATCTCTGTGTCAAGAAGCGATGCAAGACAAGAATCAGAGGCTACTATGGATGCCATGAATACAGTTCACAAATAGGATATCATTCATTCAGTAACAGTATCATTTCAGAAAACAGTACAGTTCAATTGTTCAGAAGATAATCATTATTGAACATATCTTTACAACATTGTTACTCACAGAGTTCTGGGCTACAGATAAGCTAGTGCGCGTCCTCAGATGCCAACCCTACATAGTTACAGGATAAACACACACTAAGTCACATACTTGGGAATTGAAGACCTAGTCCCTACTTAGACTCGGTGTGGTTCTAGATCAATATCCTCCTTAAGATACCTTAAACATGCCTTAGGAATGCTTAGGATGGAAAGAGGATGCAAAGATGTACTAATAAACACTTTTCAAATTTTTCAGAAAACAGGGGTGTCGCTCGAGCGTGGATTTTGTCGCTCGAGTAGACATGCAGACAAAGGATCTCTGCTCGAGTGTGAGTTCCATCGCTTGAGCGGACTGTAAGCTACAATAAAAATACTGGATGCTCAAAATTCACGCTCGACGGGCGCTCGACCCCCGCTCGGGCGCGAACTATCATGCTCGAGCGGACTGTAAACTCATGCAAAGTATTGGATACACGAATTTCACGCTTGAGCATCACTTTTCTTGCTCGAGCGTACTTCCTGATCCAGAGTGTACACTCGAGCGTGGAGTTCCTCGCTCGAGCGTGAGTCCAAATTCTGGAAATTCCAGATTTGAACCTCAAGCTCAAAATCAACTTGAAATGCATCAAATTTGATCCTCTTGGGCTATCTGTCTGGAAAACACTTCAAAACCCATAATATTACATGTTTGGAAAATCAAAGCCCAAGGGTAGTTCAATTAAAACACAATTTCAACAATAATTTCAAGGACATGATGAACATGCAACATGCAAGAATTTAATCAACTTAAAGCTTCAAATACTTGCTCCAAAGAGCCAATTCCTTCAAAATCAAGATGGAGTCATGGACTATAACATTAACATGGACATGCATGCTGTAACAGCGCCCTTGGGGCCTTGCTCTACAGTTCGGACTCCCCTATTTTTTGTTTGTTGCGGTTCGTAATCTAAACCAAAGAGTCCAACTCTAGCAAATTGTTTGAGAAAATAGATTTTTGAAAAGTAGTGCCAAACATGGACTGCTTTGCTAGATACAGAGTCGCCACCTAAATATTTTAAAATGGGAAATTTAGGAAACCTTGACTCGGTGCCGAAGGCCACGTGTCCGTCATCACCAAAGTTGCCTCGGCTCGGGAACTTGGGTACGATCGGGGAAGGTCAGCTATGATCACCCCCTTTCGCCCGGTCCGAAGACCGGCCTCTACTAACCGTGATATCCGATTTTGAAAACATTACATGCTCTTATTCCAATTATTAACCTAGAATTACTATATTATGCGCACAGCAAACAAGTATAGACTAGATTGCCTAATTTGGAAACAAACATTGCATATCCGTTTGTTTTGAAAATGCTTCGGAATTTGTTACTCGCAAGTAGGCTAAAACACGGATTTCAATGAGTCTTCCAACTCAAGCAATCCAACCTCCACCCACAGGCATTCAAACAGTTTATCTCACATAAGCACTTAGCCGCATGGTAAGCATACTGTCATGGCAACATTCACACGCATGTGGTATGCTAAAGCGTAAAACGCTTACATCGTACTCCGCGCCAAAACAAGAAACTAGTTAGCAAACATGCATGACCTAGTTCATGTTAAGTGACTAATGCATCGCATACAGGATGTGATTAGGATAGGCTCGGCTAACCCTAAACATGGCATGTGAAATGCACGAGTAACACGTATTCAAGTTAGATTTGAAGATACAGTGCAGTTTGTATGATGTACTGAGCCCGGTGCATGTCAACAAATGCATGGATGCACGCATGCGTAGCATAAGGTATGCTAAAATAAACGTGCCCTAATCTACCATCGTAAGCGGGTAAATAAAAGGGAAGAAAGACGTGAGGTTGGAAGACATACACACCACTCACCCACACTTATTACAGATATGCCCTCACACAGAGGGACCAAAAGAATATACAGATTAATTAACTACGCAAGCTAATTTAATTATTACAGATTAATTAAATTAACAGTAAAAGAAAAACAGTAAACCGCCTCAGGGCGAGGGCTCAATGCACGCGCGCTCGGATTCCGCTCGGAATTGCACTGCCATGCCTAGCTTGCCTCTGTTTTCCCTGCTTTGCATCTAAGAAGACTGCCAAAAGTCTCAGGAGTGCCTCCCAGGACACTGAGGGACATCATCGGCTAAGTACGACTTCCACCAAGCATCGGATGAGGTCACCAAGACTAAATATCCGCCGGACTGAATGTCTGCAGAACCCGCAACTCACAAAGAAAGAGGGCAAAACTTGCATGGCAATGTAATTCCAACAATGTGTGCAGCAATCATGCCCCTTATCATATTTGTGACTCAAAGGGGCATGTGCCTCGATTCTCGGGCCACCAATCACGCATTCCCATGCATGATGGCCCAAAGGATGAAGTGTGCAATTTTCATTTCAAATGCATGCAATGCAAACAAACACACAAGGGTGCTAAGCCTCTATCATGACTTGGTCAAGAGGTAGAGCATGTATGTTTATGTGATGCAATCCTAGACATGTCAACTAGTATGCAACATGGACAATGTAATGTAAGGATGTTAATATGCAAACACACCAACAAGACAAACATGTAAACCAAACAATAGGGTAGACTTAAACATGACTTAGGCCATTCCAAATAGGCCCAAAATCAGTAGTCAAAATGCCCAAAAATGGAGGCTAAACACACATACACACATACACATGTTATGGTCCAAGCCTTAAGCATTAAACAAGCAACATTCAAGCACGCTTGAAAAGAGATTTCATGGACAATTAGCATGCAATATGAGCCCTAAAATCATGCTATAAAATGATGCCAAATCATGTTAAACAAGACAAGCAAAAGCATGCAAAAGGGGCCAAGTATTCAAAGCAAGCCAAAGGAGTATTGAACTACATTTGACGAGACTAAACATGGAAAGACTTAAGCAACTAAAAACATATTTTTAGCACACCAAAACAAGCCCAAATGACCACTTAGATGGCATCTATATGGTTTAAATTAAAAGGCATGCACACATGCACTCCCAAGGAACATACAACATGAGCTCTTGAAACATTGAAGAGGCATGCGATGCAAACATATGAGCATGTTAAATGGACTGAAATAACATGGCAAATGGTCTCAAACCATTGAAATGTTGCAAACAAGGCATGCTACACATTCATGCTCGAGGCTAGCAAGCCTAAAATGCAAAGAGACTGTACAATGCATGCCAAGATCAACGCAAACACTTATGGACAGACCTAAAACATGTCAAGATAGGCACAAAATCTTCATGAATCTAAGCCTAAAGCATGCTCAAATTAGGGCTAACAACCTAAGGCATGTTAAGGCAATACAAGGCATTACATGGCAACTATGCTAAGCATGCATAAGGGACCAAAACCAACTCTTAGCAATGTTATACCATGGCATAATAGACATAAAATGCAGCCTAGACATGCTCAACACACACACCAACGAAGGCTTCCTCAAGAAGCCAAAACTTGTCCTTTTCAAGGACAACAAGGAGAGGGGGTGGCCCTCTCCTTCTTGGGACTTCAAGGCATCATCTACACCATTGAAATCCCTTAAGATTTCAGTGGTGAAGAGACCCAAACACCAAAATCCCGGAGCTCAACAAAATAGCACAAAAATGAGGCCTTTCAAGGCCTAAGAGGGGCCAAACTTCCCCAAAGCACAAAGCACCCTTAATAAACTATCAAGAGGACTAAAAAATAGAACTTTTTTGTATTAAACACCAAGAACAAAAACAGTTTAAAGATAGGTGAAAATGGAGTGCAAGAATGGGGTATATAAAGCAAGTTTCTCACCCTTGTTGACCTTCTTCACAAGTGTTGGTGTTGTTGCTTCCTTGGGCTCAAATCCAGCCAAGAACACCAAGAACAACCTCTTGGAACCTCAGTAGCCAAAGGAAGGTGAAACACTAGGTGCTTGTGTGCAATAATATGGATTAAGGCACCTAGTGTAGAAACAAGAGAGGAAAAGAGAGATAGGATAGATACAAAACTCCTAACCTAGAACTAGAGCTTCTTCTCTGTCTTTTCTCTCTGAAAATGTCTAATTTTTCTAACCCTTGACCCAAGAGAAGAGAGCCCTCTCTTGTAGGCAACAAAGCTTACAAGCTAAGTAAACAAAAGGCTCATCCCTCCATACACGTGTATGGAGGGGAAACAAATGCTATACAGCTGCTTCAAAATATCTCAAAAAGCAACTGAACAGTAGTCGGCAGGGCAAAAGTGTCATTTTGCCAAAATTGATTGCCGATCGGCACAAAAGAGTGCCGACCGGCACAATATAGTGCCGATGGCCACACCAACCAGCCGGTGGCCTCTAGCCACTGCCGGTGGTGTGTGGGGATGCCTCAGAAGGCATTCCCTGCCCCTCCAAGGCAATGCACTCGTGTTTGGTGCAAAACCAGACACAAAACGGTCAAGTTCGGAGGTCCTGAGGCAAGGCGCGCAGCCGAAAACTCCGGGAACTCCAAACGAACACGAACATGGATAATCACCGAGTGTTCAAGCGGTGACGTCCAGGTCTTGAGAACGGTCAAAAATGGGGTGTCTACAGTTGCCCCTCTTTGATAGAACTCGGAAGTCATAACAATGACGGGAGTGAATGTCAAAGCTCAGAGACGACCCATTTTTGACAAGGCCGAAGACTTGGACAAACATGCAAGACAAACAAGGTATGCGCCCGAAGGCAGGGGCAAAATGCAAGACAATGCAAGAAGCCAAGCATAACTTATGATCATGCAAAGGAAGCTGTAACGAAGCACGCATGCGACAGTTATAAGCTAGCAAGCACCAAACTACACTACAATGCAGAAAGGATGTATGAGAATTATGCAATTCTCTGTGTGTCTCACTCGGAGGATACAATACCTGTGCGGCTCGTCCGGTTGCACCGGCCTCAAATGAGCCATACATACAATATCGTGCCTGCAAAGAAAGCAAACTTAACAGGTACAATATTGTTAGCCATATGCATGACAATGCGAAATGAATGCAAAATGATATGCAATAGATGCAAAACTAAGTGTAAACAATGCAAATGATATGCAATGCAATTGAAACAATGCAAACTAAATGCAGAGCAATTGAAGCATGATTCAATCATGAGCGATTCGAAACTACACATATGTCAAATAGATTTATGGCAGTGACAAGTCCGTCTACCATAGAACCATGTCTGAACTATGAGTGATGTAGACGGACACAAGAACAAGTATTGGGTGGAATGACATAAGTGGGGTGACGACCCGCTGAGGAAAGAACAATGATCCTAATGCTGGATGGAATAATTACACTACAATGTAATATGCGATTATGGCGCGCGGGCCAAACCGTATCTCGCTTAGGAAAGGCATGTACACGTACAAGCCATGTCTAACACAGAAAAGGTGCCACCACCCTCAAACCAAGTTCATCAAGGAATAGGCGCGTACACATGCAGAACTGTGCTTCAACATGAAAGTAAGGACACATACCAGACCAAGCTCAACAAGGAAAGGTGCAAGCCATAGATGGGGGGTGATGCAGTGGATGCATGCAAAAGAAATGGATACAATGGATATGGCACGCAGGCCAAACCAAGTTTTGCCTAGGAAGGGCATGTACACGTACAAGCCATGTCTAGCACAGAAAAGGTGCCGCTACCCTCAAACCAACATACCAACGTGGAATAGGCGCGTACACATGCAGAACTGTGTTTTGACGTGAAAAGTATGAGCACATACCAGACCAAGCTCAACAAGGAAAGGCGCAAGCCATGGATGGAGGATGATGCAGTGGATGCATGCAACTACAATGCAATGGAAATGGATATTTATAGAAAATGCATGACATATGCACTATACTACAATGATGATGCATGACATATGCAGGTTTTTTTTTGGAATGCATGACATATGCACTATATACGATGATGCATGACATATGCATGTTTTTTTTTTTGTTTTTTGAAATGCATGACATATGCAATATTTAGAATGATGCATGACATATGCAGTATTTACAATGATGCATGACATATGCCTGTGTTTTTGTTTTTGGATTTTTTTGAAATGCATGACATATGCAGTATTTACAAATGATGCATGACAATGCACTATGATGCAACGACTATGATTGCAGCTTTCCCTATCTTACAAATAGGGCGATATACTAGGTTGGTTCAATATCCAGAATTGAGGCGTAAACATGCCGCCTCAACCTATGGGGCTTCCATATAGATTTCAAGCCGAGGGTACACCCCCTGGGTATTTAAACCAAACTTTGGTCTCGGAAATCCCGAACCTTTGTGTTCTAGGCATAAGCCGTTCAAACTCTAATTTTCACCGTCCCAGTTGGTCTTCTAGGAACTCACCGCAAAAACAGGCAGGTGGCTTTACCAGACTACCGAAAGTCGTTCGGGCACGACAAACGCCAAAGGAATTGCACCTTTAGAGGATTTAAGGTCTCCTAGACCGCCGAAAAACAATGAGGTGCGCAAGATAGCGCGATGAAATGCATGCCAAATGCAATGAGGTGCACCTTAATGCACCGAAGGTCTTGCACCTCCTGAGGATTTAAGGTCTCCTAGACCGCGCGTGTTTAAGGTCTCGCCAGACCCAGGGCGAAAAACAATGGGGTGCGCAAAATAGCGCGACGAAATGCATGCCAAATGCAATGAGGTGCACCTTAATGCACCGAAGGTCTTGCACCTCCCGAGGATTTAAGGTCTCCTAGACCGCGCGTGTTTAAGGTCTCGCCAGACCCGGGGCGAAAAACAATGGGGTGCGCAAAATAGCGCGACGAAATGCATGCCAAATGCAATGAGGTGCACCTTAATGCACCGAAGGTCTTGCACCTCCCGAGGATTTAAGGTCTCCTAGACCGCGCGTGTTTAAGGTCTCGCCATCGGGCGAAAACAATGGGTGCGCAAAATAGCGCGACGAAATGCATGCCAAATGCAATGAGGTGCACCTTAATGCAATCAAGGTCTTGCACCTCCCGAGGATTTAAGGTCTCCTAGACCGCGCGTGTTTAAGGTCTCGCCAGACCCAGGGCGAAAAACAATGGGGTGCGCAAAATAGCGCGACGAAATGCATGCGAAATGCAATGAGGTGCACCTTAATGCACCGAAGGTCTTGCACCTTCCGAGGATTTAAGGTCTCCTAGACCGCGCGTGTTTAAGGTCTCGCCAGACCCGGGGCAAAAAACAATGGGGTGCGCAAAATAACGCGACGAAATGCATGCCAAATGCAATGAGGTGCACCTTAATGCACCGAAGGTCTTGCACCTCCCGAGGATTTAAGGTCTCCTAGACCACGCGTGTTTAAGGTCTCGCCAGATCCGGGGTGCGAAAAACAATGAGGTGCGCAAAATAGCGTGACGAAATACAAAATGTATGGAAGATGAGGCACGCATACCTCATGGATGCAAAATGCAAATGAAATGCAAAGTGAGGCACGCATACCTCAAGATGCAAAATGCAAATGAAATGCAAAGTGAGGCACGCATACCTCAAGATGCAAAATGCAAAATGAAATGCAAAGTGAGGCACGCATACCTCAAG
This sequence comes from Camellia lanceoleosa, assembly GCA_025200525.1. Lineage (NCBI taxonomy): Eukaryota > Viridiplantae > Streptophyta > Magnoliopsida > Ericales > Theaceae > Camellia > Camellia lanceoleosa. Next base: position 46,499,160 of record CM045767.1, read on the forward strand.
ATGCAAAATGCAAAACGAAATGCAAATGAAATGCAAAGTGAGGCACGCTTACCTCAGGATGCGAAATGCAAATGAAATGCAAAGGGAGGCACGCATACCTCAAGATGCAAAATTGAAATGCAAATGAAATGCAAAATGAGGCACGCATACCTCATTGAATGGAAAATGAAATGCAAAACGAGGCACGCGTACCTCGAGTTGCAATGAAATGCAAAATGAGGCACGCATACCTCATTGAATGGAAAATGAAATGCAAAACGAGGCACGCGTACCTCAAGATGCAATGAAATGCAAAATGAGGCACGCTTAGACCGACAAATCAAAAGACATGACACACGGACATGTTCACAAAGAGACCTCAGATCTCGAGGAGCCAATTCTTCCGGGCACTATTTCCTACCGTTTCTGATTTGTGATACTCGCATCGCTCGGCCCTCAGGCTTGGTTTTTCTCTTAAACCCTTTTTCTCACTTTTCTCTCAACTTACACCTCTCTATTCTTTAATCTCTCATTTTGCAATCCCTCCCCAAGTATGGTTGATAGGTAAACGAGAGGTTGTGGGTTCACGCCCAACGCTGTTAGCTCACGGCTATTTCTTCTGGTGAATAGGGTGCCCTCTTGGCAAGCATGTTAGCAGGGAAAGACAGAAGACCTGACTCAATCGTGCCCCTAGTTCGTCATTTTGACCATGTTTTGTTTTCCAAAACAGTTTTGATAAAAAATGAGAGTTGGATTAACACATTTATTCGATTTTTGATTTGAAAATCATGCAAATCAGGCTGTGAGCACTGAAAATTCTCCTTTTTGGGTCCAAACATGGTCCAATTTTGGAAAATGAAATAGTTTTCGAGAAAATAGTCAACTTCAGTAAAAATTTTCAAAAAAACTATTTTTGTAAACAACCAACGCTCAACGAGCGCGGAACTTACCCTCGAGATATACAACCTCGGATCGAAGACGATGGAAGATTACCCCTGGCTTGAAGGGGGGGGATAAAGCAACGGAAAGTTGCCCCTGGTTTGGACAGCAACTCAGGGCAACTTATGGCAATGCATGGCAACGGAAAGTTGCCCCTTGTTTGGATGATGCCGCGGCATTTTTGTGAGCCAGTCCTCGTTGATGACGATCGGACCCTCGGACGCGGAGGAGGCGAAGACGGTTTGAATCAATATATGGACACAGTCACCTGGAAGGTGTTGGTGGTTTGGACTTCAAGATGAAGTTGGTCACGTAATTCCAGGTTGCTGCAATCAAGATATTAGATTCGGAGGAGGCAAAAGTGATCAAAACCATGACATGGACTGAGACGCTATAGAAGCGTTGAAATGGACTTCGATGAAGGCGCCACGTATCCCAAACATGGGAATCAAGCCTTACGTAGTTCCGGTTAAGGTACACTTGGGTATTTTAACCTTCACTGTTTAGGCTCTAATTTTTGCCAAGGCGCCTGTTGCAGGTTTTCGACCTTGCGAGCTTTGTTTTTCTTCTTTTTTTTCTTTTCTTTTCCTTTGCATTTTCATTTATTTTCTTTCTTTTCTTTTGCTATTCTTTGTTCTTTTCTTTTCTCTTTTTTGCTTATTTTTTCTTTTTCCTTTTCTTTTTCTTTGCTCTAACTTTTGCCTGGGCCGCCCTTTCGGGTTTTCAGTCCAGCAAGCCTCTCAAAGGGTAAAAGTGGAGCAAGCCCATGCCAAATGGTTTTGAGTTTGAAGCCTTTCTGTATCCGAGAGAGTGACTGTGGTGTTGATTTGCAGAAGAATCCATCGCGGTTGCTTCATGAGCCTTGCCTGGTGGGATCTGATTTCCTTGATCTGGCTTTGGTGCCTCTTGTTCGAGGGCTGCTTCAAAATGGGCCACACAGGTGTTTCATGGCATTGAATGTTTTGAACAGATTCCAATTTGCAACAGATAAATCGAATCTCGAGGCTGGGAGCGATCCTGGGCTGCACCATCTCAAGAGCGATTCCACACAAGTCTTCGCAAGACTGCGCAAAATATTTTGTTTTTGAAAGTTTTTAAGAAAGCGACAAATCGCTCGCGTTGAAGATAGTGTGGAACTCCGATCTGGATCGGGGTCCTTCTCGTTACTCCGACAAGCATGATTTCATTCATTAAAAGCTTAACATGCTTCTCTTTCTCTCAAAATGGTCAAAATTTTGCAAAACCCGAGGAATTCCTTCATCTTTGTTTTTATCACCGCAGCGTTTGAAAAGGGTTTTACGAAAAGCTCAGGTCATCATAACGATGTTCAAGGCACAAGAGAGCAGGCAGTACGCACTGTCGTTCCATTCACATCTTCCGGCACGGCTGACTCAAATAGCAACAAATACGGCACATGATAGCCACAGCTGTTTCACTCAGATTTGTTGGTATAATTGGCTTCTTGGCAGAAACAAACTCAAAAAAGCAAAAACAACTATTTATAAGACAAAACGGTGTTTGAGGCAACAACCCCGAGATCACCTGGTATACTATACAAGGGAGACTGTCTCATTACAACAAGACAGACTCTGTAAGCAAAAAGACTGACTCAATACAGAGAGAGAGACTCAAAACAAAACAAAAGACTGACTCGACACCCAAGTCAGGATTTACAAAACTAGCGTTGGCAGGTGCTCAAAAAATGCGTGCCAAGCGCCATATCCAAAAATGTACCAGACACTGCCCGCAGGCGGTTCACCTTCTGATTACATGCTCGTAGTATCTGTGTCCTCAAAATCCAACAACTGGGTGGTGACGGACTTCGCTGAAGTAGGCGGGAGGATAACCTCGTTGTCAATCAAATCTTGTACCTCATGACGGAGGCGGAAACAATTATCAGTGGCATGGCCGGTTTCTTTGGTACGACGATCTGAGGAAGCATCATGTGTGGCGAGGAGATTCTTCTTAGGGTCGAGGCTCGTGGGTTTAAGGTGCCCCCTCTCGGCAAGGATTTGAAGTGCCTTGGACAATGGCATGTAGAGAGCATGGAAGACTCTACGCCCTCGGGGCAGGTACTTTGGAGCCTGAGCACTCTTGCTAGATGCACTAGCAAACGGATCGGCGGGTGCGGCCTTGGGTTTCCGATCCTTTCCGGATGCAAGGCTGGGAGGGAAGAAGCTGTTTGGCATGACGGGCCTCTCCGATTCTCGATTATTTCGAAATGCCCTCGAGCGAGTTGGGAAAGCATCCTCCACAGCTTTTGACACAACTGCGGATATCTGTTGCTTGTTCATTCCCCTGGCTTTCAAAGCCTCTACTGCCCACAGCAGTTGTTCGATAGGGTCGGCATCTGCCTTCGTCTTGCCTTTGTCTTTGGCCTCAGCCTGATTTAGAATTTGGTTTGATGCGTCGTTGCCATAGCTGGAGGCCATCTCTGGTTGGTTGAGTTCAATTACTATCCGTCCTAATAGAGGGGGCTCCTGGGGTATGAAGCCTCCGGCATATGGTGCGGTTGGTGGTGAAACAGACATTCCATAGGCGAGATCCGCCACGGATCTTTGAAGATCACCTATCATTCCCATTAGTTCAAATGTAGTAGGCTCGCGAGCCAGATATAGTTGAGGAGTCCATATTGGATGTGAGGCAAGCGACCTAGGTGGATGCGGCATGTCAACAGTAGTCTCATCTTGTAGGGTGATTCCCTGACTCAACACGGCCGTCATGACCACAATCTCTTCTGAGTTTTGCGTCATGTTCAGTTCTGCCTCAGCAAGAAGAAGACACTAGCTGTTCTGGATCGGCCCTCTAAATCTCCGGCGAAATGGAAAATAGCGATAATTTCAAACAGATCAAACACGGATGCAGGGACAAGCATTTCTACTATTGATCATCGTTTCGAGAATTATGTTCAAAATCGAATCGATACCCGCAGACATAATCGATTCTCAACAATCGATACCGGTGCCCTCGTGTCTGATGCTCAAACTTTGCAAGCCCGATATATGTTCCCCAGAGATACACTCTAAAAAGCACATAGCGAGATAAATGAGAGCCAATACACCCCTATGTTGGGGTAGGGTTTCCTGTCCTATTTTGTCGAGCTAGGGTTTCACTACACGCAATGCGGTTTCAAACAACCTAATATCGGGTAAGCAACTTGTCCTAGTTTGGAATGGTCACTATGGATCGAATATGCACTAGGTCGAATGGTCAAAAAGGGTGCCGGTAAAACCGGTTTGTGTTCCATCTTGGCGAGCATAACCCGTCGACCTTATAGTCATGCCTTGACAAGACAAGCCTCCAGCAAACCGCTCAGGAATAGCAGATGGCCAACACGGTGTCCTAGGCGCACCAATGCACATGCAATGCAAAGAAACACATAAGTGTAGTCAAAAACGGATATCACGAGTTCGAGTCAAGCTCTCTAAACTCCCCAGCAGAGTCGCCAGAAACTGTAACAGCGCCCTTGGGGCCTCGCTCTACAGTTCAGACTCCCCTATTTTTTGTTTGTTGCGGTTCATAATCTGAACCAAAGAGTCCAACTCTAGCAAATTGTTTGAGAAAACGGATTTTTGAAAAGTAGTGCCAAACATGGACTGCTTTGCCAGATACAGAGTCGCCACCTAAATATTTTAAAATGCGAAATTTAGAAAACCCTGACTCGGTGCCGAAGGCCACGTGTCCGTCATCACCAAAGTTGCCTCAGCTCGGGAACTTGGGTACGATCGGGGAATGTCAACTATGAGCACTCCCTTTCGCCCGGTCCGAAGACCGGCCTCTACTAACCGTGATATCCGATTTTGAAAACATTACATGCTCTTATTCCAATTATTAACCTAGAATTACTATATTATGCGCACAGCAAACAAGTATAGACTAGATTGCCTAATTTGGAAGCAAACATTGCATATCCGTTCGTTTTGAAAATGCTTCGAAATTTGCTACTCACAAGTAGGCTAAAACATGAATTTCAATGAGTCTTCCAACTCAAGCAATCCAACCTCCACCCACAGGCATTCAAACAGTTTATCTCACATAAGCACTTAGCCGCATGGTAAGCATACTGTCATGGCAACATTCACACGCATGTGGTATGCTAAAGCGTAAAACGCATACATCATACTCCGCGCCAAAACAAGAAACTAGTTAGCAAACATGCATGACCTAGTTCATGTTAAGTGACTAATGCATCGCATACAGGATGTGATTAGGATAGGCTCGGCTAACCCTAAACATGGCATGTGAAATGCACGAGTAACACGTATTCATGTTAGATTTGAAGATACAGTGTAGTTTGTATGATGTATCGAGCCCGGTGCATGTCAACAAATGCACGGATGCACGCATGCATAGCATAAGGTATGCTAAAATAAACGTGCCCTAATCTACCATCGTAAGCGGGTAAATAAAAGAGAAGAAAGACTTGAGGTTGGAAGACATACACACCACTCACCCACACTTATTACAGATATGCCCTCACACAGAGCGACCAAAAGAATATACAGATTAATTAACTACGCAAGCTAATTTAATTATTATAGATTAATTAAATTAACGAAAGAAAAAAAGAAACCGCCTCGGCAGGGGCTCAATGCAGCCTTCGCCGATTCCGCTTGCACTGCCATGCCTAGCTTGCCTCTGTTTTCCCTGCTTTGCATCTAAGAAGACTGCCAAAAGTCTCAGGAGTGCCTCCCAGGACACTGAGGGACATCATCGGCTGAGTAAGACTTCCACCGGCATCAGCATGAGGTCACCGGCACAAAATTCATCCATCGACTATCAATAGACTGCCGGTCGGCACTAAATACTGCCGGCCGGCACTGACTGTCTGCAGAACCTGCAACTCACAGCAGCAGAGGGCAAAAACTTGCATGGCAATGTAATTCCAACAATGTGTGCAGCAATCATGCCCCTTATCATATTTGTGACTCAAAGGGGCACGTGCCTCGATTCTCGGGCCACCAATCACGCATTCCCATGCATGATGGCCCAAAGGATCAAGTGTGCAATTTTCATTTCAAATGCATGCAATGCAAATAAACACACAAGGGTGCTAAGCCTCTATCATGACTTGGTCAAGAGGTAGAGCATGCATGTTTATGTGATGCAATCCTAGACATGTCAACTAGTATGCAACATAGACAATGTAATGTAAGGATGTTAATATGCAAACACACCTACAAGACAAACATGTAAACCAAACAATGGGGTAGACTTAAACATGACTTAGGCCATTCCAAATAGGCCCAAAATCAGTAGTCAAAATGCCCAAAAATGGAGACTAAACACACATACACACATACACATGTTATGGTCCAAGCCTTAAGCATTAAACAAGCAACATTCAAGCACGCTTGAAAAGAGATTTCATGGACAATTAGCATGCAATATGAGCCCTAAAATCATGCTATAAAATGATGCCAAATCATGTTAAACAAGACAAGCAAAAGCATGCAAAAGGGGCCAAGTATTCAAAGCAAGCCAAAGGAGTATTGAACTACATTTGACGAGACTAAACATGGCAAGACTTAAGCAACTAAAAACATATTTTTAGCACACCAAAACAAGCCCAAATGACCACTTAGATGGCATCTATATGGTTTAAATTAAAAGGCATGCACACATGCACTCCCAAGGAACATACAACATGAGCTCTTGAAACATCGAAGAGGCATGCGATGCAAACATATGAGCATGTTAAATGAACTGAAATAACATGGCAAATGGTCTCAAACCGTTGAAATGATGCTAACAAGGCATGCTACACATTCATGCTCGAGGCTAGCAAGCCTAAAATGCAAAGAGACTATACAATGCATGCCAAGATCAACCCAAACACTTATGGACAGACCTAAAACATGTCAAGATAGGCACAAAATCTTCATGAATCTAAGCCTAAAGCATGCTCAAATTAGGGCTAACAACCTAAGGCATGTTAAGGCAATACAAGGCATTACATGGAAACTATGCTAAGCATGCATAAGGGACCAAAACCAACTCTTAGCAATGTTATACCATGGCATAATAGACATAAAATGTAGCCTAGACATGCTCAACACACACACCAACGAAGGCTTCCTCAAGAAGCCAAAACTTGTCCTTTTCAAGGACAACAAGGAGAGGGGGTGGCCCTGTCCTTCTTGGGACTTCAAGGCATCATCTACACCACTGAAATCCCTCAAGATTTCAGTGGTGAAGAGACCCAAACACCAAAATCCCGGAGCTCAACAAAATAGCACAAAAATGAGGCCTTTCAAGGCCTAAGAGGGGCCAAACTTCCCCAAAGCACAAAGCACCCTTAATAAACTATCAAGAGGACTAAAAAATAGAACTTTTTTGTATTAAACACCAAGCACAAAAACAGTTCAAAGATAGGTGAAAATGGAGTGCAAGAATGGGGTATATAAAGCAAGTTTCTCACCCTTGTTGACCTTCTTCACAAGTGTTGGTGTTGTTGCTTCCTTGGGCTCAAATCCAGCCAAGAACACCAAGAACAACCTCTTGGAACCTCAGTAGCCAAAGGAAGGTGAAACACTAGGTGCTTGTGTGCAATAATATGGATTAAGGCACCTAGTGTAGAAACAAGAGAGGAAAAGAGAGATAGGATAGATACAAAACTCCTAACCTAGAACCAGAGCTTCTTCTCTGTCTTTTCTCTCTGAAAATGTCTAATTTTTCTAACCCTTGACCCAAGAGAAGAGAGCCCTCTCTTGTAGGCAACAAAGCTTACAAGCTAAGTAAACCAAAGGCTCATCCCTCCATACACGTGTATGGAGGGGAAACAAATGCTATACAGCTGCTTCAAAATATCTCAAAAAGCAACTGAACAGTAGTCGGCAGGGCAAAAGTGTCATTTTGCCAAAATTGACTGCTGACCGGCACAAAAGAGTGCCAACCGGCACAATATAGTGCCGATGGCAACACCAACCAGCCAGTGGCCTCTAGCCACTGCCGGTGGTGTGTGGGGATGCCTCAGAAGGCATTCCCTGCCCCTCCAAGGCAAAGCACAAGTGTTTGGTGCAAAACCAGACACAAAACGGTCAAGTTCGGAGGTCCTGAGGCAAGGCGCGTAGCCGAAAACTCCGGGAACTCCAAACGAACACGAACATGGATAATCACCGAGTGTTCAAGCGGTGACGTCCAGGTCTTGAGGACGGTCAAAAATGGGGTGTCTACACATGCAAGGATTCCGATGAAAACAACTTTAAAATTCAAGATGTGCACATGCATGCATGGTACAAGCTTCAATTCAACAATCTTGGACGAATTTATGATCTTAAGCTCCTATTTACCTTGAACCATGCAACAATTACTTGAATTCACAAACAATAAGGTAAATGTCCTACATTAGGTCTTAAATGTAAGATATGGGAGCTGAATTATACAAATTATCCTTCAACTCCTATAATTTCCAAGCAAAACCTCCAAGTTGAACTCAATTTCTCTCACTCTCTCACTCTAGTCGATTTTAGGCTCAAGAATGGGCTGATAAAATGTTGTAGATTAAGTCTCAAATATTGTAGAGATAGGCCACTAAGTGGCATTTTGGTAAATAAGTCCAACTCTTGCAATTTAGCTTTATTTAATCTAATTTAATCATTCCAAATTAAATTTCAATTAAATTTACCATAAAATCCCATAATTGCTAATTAGCACAAAACACTAATCAATTTCAGATTCGGCCACCGATAAGCCTTCAATTTGCAGTTTAAAACCTAAAACATGAGCAGATAATTTAACAGTTAAATAGATAGATTTGCATTCAAACTAGCATATTCAATGAATCAGTTCAGAACATTCAGTCAATCAATCAATTAACATGCTTAATCATAGATTAGCACTAATTAGTGGTGTTATTAGTAAACAGTAGTGAGGGTTGTCACACTACCTGACTCGGTGTTGCTCAATAAAAAGCCCTCCTCATATTGCCAGACAAGGAAGGGTGTGATGGATGCATCCAGAATGTTGGAAGATGGGCTCACAGCCGCTTCATTGCCGATCATGGAAACTGAGAAGTTATCCCCCAAGTACTCTTGTATGATCTGAGGATCTGAGAGTAGACAAGCTAGTGCTACCCCCATTTCAACCTCCGTGCTCTCAGAATCCTCCTTCTTGCACTGCTCACCCTCAGCTGATGGGTCTGTCTGCTCTTTGGAAACTTCATCCCCGGACAATTGCAAGTCAAAGAAAATCTCAAACCTTGGCAAGCGCCGCCTCTCTACATTTAGCCATGGCTTTGGGAAGCCGCAGAACGGGAAGTCTTCCCCCTTTCGGACAAAGCGTCCGTTCAGGGTCCCCTAGATAGGTCGATGCATCAACTCATAATGCTTCCCGGCCTGCTTGGCTCTTGCTCTTCCGGCCATCTCTTTTCCTTTCCTGGCCCAATCCTCTTTGGTAGGCAGATAACCTAAGCCAAAGGTATATGGGTTATGCGGCACTTTGGCAGATGCTGCAATGCCTTTCTGGCCATTTCGCCCTAATGCCATCTCGGGGATGTGCTGAAGCTTGTTCATAAGGTAGACAGACTGTGCGCTAACGTATAGCCCCTCATCAACAGCTAGGATATTCTGTACAACTCGAGCCTCAGCTAGGGTGAATCCTGACAAAAACACATCCTCCGCGCCATGCTCAATCTTCAAAACTGGTGTAGAAACCTCTGGCGGCGGATGGATTGAGGAATTTCCAAAAACGATTGCCACCCCCTTCCCGTGGGGGTACTTCAGCACTTGATGCAAGGTGGAAGAGACGGCCTTCACCTGGTGCAGCCATGGCTATCCCAGAAGTAGATTGAGGGTGGTTGGGACATCCAAGACATGAAAGTCAATATCCTATTGCCCCAAACCAACCTGAGTCCGAATTTGTACAGTCCCCATCACCTTTCGGCTGGTATTATCATAGGCCCGTATCACCTGGGCAGTGGGCATAAAATCCGCGGGCTTAAACCCGATAGCATATTCCGTCCTCGACGGACACACGTTGATAGCAGATCCTGTGTCAACAAGGACCACCGGTATCCATTTCTCTCTACACTCGACATAGATATAGAGTGGTTTCTAATGATTTGAGCCCTCAGGCGACAATTCCTTGTCAGTGAAGGTCAACGTCAGGAAGCTCCTCCCGAAAAAACCAGCCCTACTAACTGTTCGGGCATGGTGTTAATTAAAAGTTTTTCCTTGTCCATTGCAGAAAGGACAGCTTGCCTATGAACGCTTGAGGCCATAAGCAGTCCCCAGATGGAGATGTCTCCTTGGATTTTCTTAAGCTATTTCAATACAGCCTCCTTCTCGAGCAGTTTTTCCTTCTGCCTCTCCGCTTCTTTGTCCTTTCTAGACGCCTCTGGTAGATCTAAGTGTGGGGGCTTGAAGTACCGCCCACTCCTCGTTATATGATCTACCTCTTCAACATACCAGGTATCATCCGGTTGATTATGCCCCCAATCCTCATCGGTGTGGGCAAGACGTAAGTCATCGTCTTCCCACCACATCCCATTGGCCATCGACATGTAGCTGTCCGGTTCCGTTGCAACTATTTATGTGCGCACAACACGTTCCGTCCCCATAGGGGCTTTGGCCTTTCTAGCCCTCTCCAGATCTTCGATCTCTTCCTGCTCAAGCTACTTCAACGCAGCATTCTGTTTAGCATTTTCTGTATTCAAACTGCCCGGATCCCGAGCAAAATTCTTAACACCGGTGCTCTCCGGCAATTTTTCCTGATTCTTGGCCATTCCGGCCACTACTAATGTTTTGGCTTCTGATTGCCCCTGTTCTGGCTGAAGTTCTTCAACAATATCTGGTTGGTCGTCAAGCCACCCAGTATTCTCTGCTAACCTATCCAAGTCGAACCAGTTGACAGTCACGTCCTCTGTGTCATGCTCTTCAACAAATTGCAGATTTGCAATGTCTTCTTCCAGCTCTGCCAGGTCATCTAACCTCTAACTTGGTCCATCTTCCCGAACTACATTGATTTCTGCCCCAACCGGCAACTCCACCATTGGCTTAACTTGGTCCATTGATGTGATATAACCACTCAGGTTGTATGCAAAACTTGCAGACCTCTCAGGCTCTGAATCATCATTCCCATCTGCCCCCAGAGTCATCCAAATTCTATTTTCGATAGTCACCACCATTGGTTCAGGTTGGGTTTGGGAGGTGCTCAACATGCACAGGTCTGTGTTGTCTGGAATGAACACCTTCGGCTTGGTTAGGTGGGAGGAGGTGATATATATGCTAGTGTCGTATGACACAACCCCAGTTTGGATCAAGTTAACGCGTTTAGGTGGTAGAGCTTGGTTCTGTGGTGGGAGAGGGTTGGTTATGACATTTGGTTTTTCTGGAGGCACAATCACCTTGTTGTCGATGAGATCTTGGATCTTGTGACGTAGTCTGAAGCACTGGTCGGTGTCGTGACCATGCTGTTGGTGGAAGGTATAGTATTTAGCTAGGTTATGGGAGGGGGGAAGTTTTTCTGGTAATGGCCGCAACGCCAGGGGCTTCAAATGCCCTTTCCTGATCAAAACCCCCAGAGCTTTGGATAGGGGCATGTATAGTAAAGTGAAGGCCCTCTGGCCTCGGGGTGGATATCTGGCTGTTTGTGAGCTACTTCCAGACGCACCGGTGAAGGATGTTGCTGTAAGGGTTTTTGGAGTGGTGGTGGTGGTGACCATGCCCACATCTGAAGTTCTCCTGCATTTGTATTGTGGGTAAATACCCTCTTGGGCTGCTCTCTCTCGTGGTCAATGAGACCCTGCTTCATGGCGTCTTCAATCTGTACCCCAATCTCGTGTAAATCCACAAAGGTGGGAAGGGGTAAGATGATCATCTTTTGCATCAGCTTAGGTTGGAGGTTGTGCGCAACCATCCGTATTTGATCCTTGTCAACCAGCCTGATGGTCATCATAGAAGCTTTGGCCCTCCAACGGGTTGCAAAGTCGGAGAAGCTCTCTTTTGGCTCCTGTCTAGTTGTCTCAAGATCACGAGTTGTGATCTCGATCTGCGTGTTGTAGGAGTATTGAGCTACAAAGGCCTCAGCTATCTCCTCTCAGCTTCTCTTGACAGAGTCCTCCAGCTTTGCATACCAAATAACCGCAACACCAGACAGTATCCAGCCAAAGAGAGAAAGCTTTTGCAGGAGAGGCACATCGACCTTAGGATATCTGAGAACAAACGCAGATGTACCATGGGATCCCCAGAATTGTCAAAACGGTCTATGTGTGGCATCTTGAACCAGTCCGGCAAAGTCACGGCCGAATCGGTGTATCCATCCTCCATGTCCGGAATGGAATTAACGCCTTGAGCCTTCTTGAATAGTTTTTCTAACTTGCTCACTTTCAGTGTTGTTGGATCCACCTCGAACTCAAACGGTGTGTCCACAAGATTAGTTGGTGCTTTGGACAGCTGAGGTAGGATTGGGGATGGAACCGACCCCGTTGGGACGTTCATATTTTCCTGGACGTTTGCAGTCTCCCCCGGTGTTGGAACCCTAGGTGGGGGAAGAGGTGGGTACGAAGCAGATGCTCCGGCTTGCTGTGGTTGTTACTGCTACTGAAGTCTGGCAATCAGTTCTGTTTGTTAAGCCATAACCTCTGCCTGGCGCGCGGCAAACTCTGCTTGACGGGTAGCATCCCGCTGCACGGCTTGCATAGTCTCTTGGAGCTGACACATCATGTCCTCCATACTTGCCATAAGATGCTGGTCAGACTGAACAACAGGTATATCTCTCTTTGGCAGAAATGGAAACCTCAACTTGACTACTCACTGGTAGAGTGGACAAGGACCACTGATATGGTAACCGCTGTACAGATGAACCGCGCCTAACTGACCTCCGTCTAATAACCGGGGGTAATGAAAAAAACACTGGTTGTCCGTCTATTAGATCCTCGGATCGATGAAGTCTTCGCCCTCTAACCCAGAGTGCTTGGGGAATATTTGCCTGGTCGGAAGCAATTGTGCTAAACTACCTTGTAAAAAGTTAAATAAAGCATAATAAGGAAACAAATAACCAGAAAAACAGACAGCATAACGGCTTAAATAAAGACAACACACAGTTGGCAAGACAACACACAGTTGGCATTTGTAAGCTGCATAGACTGTTCTCAAACACTGATCACTGTTCCCAAATCACTGCCTCAGATCTAATACCCTCAGGTAAAACTGATTCCCAAATACTCATGCTCGCATGCCTGATACCCAAACTTGCAAACTGATACATGCATTTCCTGTAGAGACACACTCTAAGAGCACATAGCAAGCAAGTAAGAGCCAAAACACCCTTATGGAAGGGTAGGGTTTGCCTGTCCTATCTTGTCAAGAGCTAGGGTTTCACTACGCGTGCAGCGGTTTTAAACAACCTACAATCGGGTAAACAACTTGTCCTAGCTTGGAATGGTCACTATGGATTCCGATATGCACTAGGTCGAATGGTCAAAAAGGGTGCCTTGGTACAAATCGAGGTTTGTGTTCCCGTCGTGGCAGAGCCCGCAACCGGTCAGCCTTATGGCACGCTTCTCAAAGCAAGCCTCCGGCAAACTGTTCAGGAATAGCATATGGTAAACACGGTGTCCTAGGCGCACCAATGCAAATGCAATGCAAAGAAACACATAAGTGTAGTCAAAACAAGATATCATGAGTTCGAGTCAAGTTCTCTAAATCCCCAGTCGCTTGGAGCCGCTGAACTCAGACTCTGCTTGGCGAGGGTGCGAATCATTGTTCGTAGCTACTACAGTTTGGACTCATGTCACGATTCTGAATCTAATCTCACAAAGTGCAATGTGAGACTAATAAATCACCAAAGTGTCCAAATCTGGAAAATCGTTTTGGAAAATCGATTTTAATCAAAAAGCACCAAACATGGACTGCTTTTCCAGATTTCAAAGTCGCCACCTAAATATTTTGTTTTGGAAAATTTAGGAAACCTTGACTCGTGCCGAAGGCCACGTGTCTGTCATCACCAAAGTTGCCTTGGCTCGGGAACTTGGGTACGAGAGGCAAAGGTCCTGAAATGAGCACCCCCACTCGCCCAATTAAAGATCGGCCTCTACTGACATGATATGTTGTTTTTTTGAAAACATGTGTTCTTATTCCGGTTTATTAGACTAGCTTACTATGTGATGCGCACAACATAAAAATATAGACTAAATCGCTCAAGTTGGAACAAAACATCTCATGTTTATTTGTTTGAAAATGGTTTGAAGTTATTACTCGCAAGTAGGCTAAGACGCAGTTTTTGCCACCCTCAAGTGGGCTTAGAAAATATGGTGTTTTGCCACTTCAAGTGGGCTTAAAAACTCGTATTTCGATGAATTGTTCCAATTCAAGCAATGAAGCCTTCATCCACAAGCATTCATGTAGTTATAGCAATTAAGCAAATAGCCTCATGGCAAGCTTGCTATCATGGCAATATGAAATGACACTCATGCAATATGCTAAAGCGTAAACACTTACAGTGTACTCCGAGCCAAAACAGAAGCTAGTTAGTAATCATGCATGATCCTAGCCATGTCAAGATATCTAATGCAACGCATGCAAAATGCAACTAAGATAGGCTTGGCTATTCTAAGATGTCATGTGAAATGCAACAATTGATACATGTATTCAAATTAGAATTGAAATACAATGCAGTTTGTATGATGGGCTGAGCCCGATGCATGCAAGACAGATGAATGGATGCACGCATGCAAGCATAAGTATGCTAATTGAAATATGCCCTAAAACTATCCAACGAAAGCGGTTAAGTAAAAGGGAGAAAGAAATGGGGGTTGGAAGACATGCATCACACACACGGACACTTATTACAAAATTCGCCCTCTCGACGGAGGGTCCGAATAATAAGCTAACTAGCTAATCTAAGCTAATTAAACTAATTATTACATCACAAGACTAATTAACCTACAAGCTAAGTAATTAGTTATTACAAGACGAATTGAATAGTTAAGCGCATTAACTAATTAAGTACAAAACCAAAGCATTAGCTAGCTGAGTAAAGAAGCTAAGTAAAGCAATAAAAGAAGAGGTCCTCAGGGCGAGAAGTGCATGCATGCTCGGTCGCCTCATTTGGAAATCCATCGCGATGCCCCAACTTGCCTCTGTTTGCATTTGTTCTCAGAACACTGCACAAAGCTCTAGATAGCTTCTACTCCATCGTGGAGACCTCCAAGAGTATTACCGACCACTTAGTGGTGTTGAAGACCACCGCCGACCTCTTACACATGCTGCAGACCAGAAAAAGTGGTCGGCCAGCCACTTTTTGCTTGGGCCGAGAAAATTCTGCACACTTCGGTTCTTTGCAGCGAGAACAAGAAGGGGCATGGCAATGTATTTCCAAGATATGTGTGCACAACCATCCTTCCTATCATTTCATGATCTCAAGGGAGTGTGGTTCTCGACTCTCGGGCCACCAATTGAGCATTGCAATACACGTTGGCCGAGAAGCCAAGATTGCACGAATCAATGTAAATGAATGCACAAATAACACATAAGGGCCTTAAACTCTATCATGCATGATCAAGAGCGTCGGCGATCGAGAAATGAGGCACGTTTCATCACTTCAAGTATGAAACGTCCCTCGTTTCTCGCGTTTGGATTAACACGCACTCCAAACACAATGCAATGCATGCACAAGATTTCAAACATAATGCAAGGCATGCACACACAATATAATGCAACATGAACATGTCAAAACAAAGTCTTAAGCATTGAGGCACACAACACTAAGGCTATACAATGCAATGCACAATGGACTATACCAACCTCAAATAGACTTCATGCATGCCAAGACAATGGCCAAAACACTCTTAAAAGATGACATGAAAGGCTAGAAAATGTACGCTCATGCATTGAGTCACCAATTAAGCATAAGAGCACAACTCTCAAAAGTGCTCAAGGAGTGATAAACATGGAAGCGTGACAACACTACATGCTCTGAAATAATATATGAAATGATGCCAAACCATTCAAACAACACAACTATAGCATGCAAGAGGGCCTAAGGCACAAGGCTACCAAATGGGACTACACAAGAGGTATGCAATATATGGCATAAATGATGGAACCAATCATGGACAGAGCTCAAATAGGTCAAAACAAGGACTAAAACATGATGAGATGGGAGCTCAAAGGTCTAGGCAAGCATGCATATGCATTGGTCTACAAACAAGGCAATAATACACAATCCTTAAAGGCACTCAAAGAGTGAAATAAGTGGGAGCATGGCAATACTATATGCTCTGAAATAATGTGGTAAATGATGCCAAATCATGTACATGTCACAAATGAAGCATGCTAGGAGGCTCAAAGCTTGAAACTAGCATAGGCACTTGCACTATAGCTATGCAATACATGAGCCAAAAGGCCAAGAACACCCAAAACAGTCCTAGAGCATGCGAAAACAATGCTAAAACATGTATGGAGAAAAGCCAAAACAAGCTAGCATGAAGGGTCAAAACATGGAGTATGCAAGGCCAATAAGGAGGATTACACTACACCTACCAAAACCAAGCATGAGATGGCTTCACCAACAAAATTCAGAGTTATGACATGTCAAAATAACACCAAAAATGGACTAATACCAAGTCAACACATGCTAGAATAACAAGCTCACTCATTAGGCATTCAAGCTAGCAAAGAGGATTTACACTACAAGTGTAAGAAACAAATGAGGGAAGCTCTAACTAACCAAAAATAGAGTTGTATCACGGCAAAAAATCACCAAAAACACACTAAAATAGTAGCCCAAAAGCCTAGGCAAGATGGCATACATAATGGCTCATTTTTAAAGCATAAAGAACCAACCCTCCAAAGCATTAAAAGAGTGAAAGATGTGAGGGCATGGCCACACTACATGCACTGAAATTACATTCCAATGAAGCCAAATCATGCAAGTGACCCAAGCAATGCATACTAGTGACTCGGAAACTCAAAGCTAGTGAGCTAGAATGCACTATGGCTGTACAAAGCATGCCATGCATGACCAAAACAATATAAATCAGACCTGGGGCATTCTGAAACATGGCCAACAGCTTGTTGAAGTTGATCCAAAATCACACTAGAATGATGATCTAAAGCATGATACATGTTAGGCTAGCATGCAAGATTGCACTACAAGTGTGTAAAGCATGTAAGAGGCTATCAAACCAACCCTAGACAGAGGTATACCATACTAAAATAAGGCCAAAAATAGCCTGAGATGAAGCCAACATATGCTAGATAAACATGTTCAAACATGAGGCCAACAAGGCAAGCAACCAAGATACAAGGAGAGGGGATGACCCCCTCCTATTTGGGACCTCAAAACACCCTTTTCACCACTGAAATTCCTCTGAGTTTTAGTGGTGAGAAGGCCAAAAGGAGGTGGTCCCAATAACTTAAAAGGATAGCATAAAAACAAAGCCAAATAAAGCACAAGTGGGGGTAGACCACCCCCAACACCAAAGAAGCCTTAAACAAACATGTTAAGCACTAAAAATCAGAACTTTTTTTAGTAGAAAGTCAAGCCAAAATAAGCATGCAAATAGGTCCAAAAGCTTAATCAAAATAAAGCTTTAAAGGGCTAGTTGACTCACCCTTGAAGAACAACTTCAAAGCTGCAACTCTAGTAGCTTTTCTGAGCTCAAACCAATCCAAAAGCACTAAAACCAGCTTCTAGGTGCCTGAGCTCCAAGAGTATGGTGTTTCACTATGTGTTTGTGTGAAAAAGTGTGAAGAAACTACACTTTTGAGCACAAATATGAAGCAAATGAGCAATATAGAGATAGAAGTGTATGTATATTTTCCTAAGCAACTTTTCTGACCCTGGAGAAGGGAGAGAGGGCCTCCCTTTTATAGAAAACTAACCCTCAAGCTTGTTGAAAAAGCTTGAAACTAGATGCAATCCCTCCATACACGTGTATGGATGATGGTTTTTGTGCTCACCAGCTGTCACAATTGGCAAAAAAATATCTGCAAGAAACTACAGCAAAGCTGCCGACCAGTTGAAGTGGTCGGCCAGCTACTTGCACTGGTCGGCCGACCAGTGAAAGTGGTCTGCAAGCATGACAAGTGGTCGGCAGGGGGGGGGGAGAGGTGGTCTGCACCAAGAAAGCAAGGTGGTGGCATGGCTGCCGACCACTTTTGGTGGTCCAAAGACCACCAAGGCCAGTTGGCTGACCAGAAAACTGGCTGGCAGGCAGGAAAAGTGGCTTTCAGAGAGAGAAACTGGTCTCCAACCCTTATTCCACCCTCCAAGCAAGGAAAACAAGGTTTGTGCCAAAAACAAACCAAAAAGGATGCAAGACAAGAGTTTGCGGGTCAAGGCGCGCAGCTGAAAACCTTGAAAACTAGTCTACGGGCACCAAAAGTGGTCTACGGGAGGGAAAAGTGGTCTATGGCCACAAAAAGTAGTCTACAAGACCTCTGTGTCCATCTAGACCAAGGAAACAATGCATGGTTCAAAAACCAAGTCAAGAGGGGAATGATAAGCAGTCTCGAGACAAGGAGCGCGGTCGAAGGCTCCGGAAACTAGAAACTAGTCTACAAGAGGAAAAAGTGGTCTACGGACCTCTCTCCCCCTCCAGGGATGGGAAAACAAGGTTTGGTTCAAAATTGAGCCGAAAAAAAAAGAGTTCAGAGGCCCAGAGGCAAGGCACTCAGCTGAAAACTCTGAAAACTCGAAATGAGCACAAACATGCACAATCATCGAGCGCTCAAACGATGACGTCTGAGTCTTAAGGTCGATCAAAAATGGGGTGTCTACACCACCCTGTACTGCTACATGAGCTCCGCATCCCATCACAAGGCGGACTTACTTGGCGATTACTGGAGAGCTTGAGAGGTACACCTCACACTTCTTTTTGCTTGGCTTTATAGTTTCTGTTTATATTTGCTTATCTGCTTTGTCCATAATTGCTTATCTACTTTCTTGTAGCTATGGGTTTACACATATTTTACCTCCCTTGTTCCAGTCCCAGTACGACCACTTGAGTTGTCAGTACCCCATTCTTGGTTCTACAACTCTCGATTTGAGCGTTGCCGGCGTGTAGATCGACATTTCCTTTATTTCTGCCGCTTCTTCGACACTGTCACCGTAGATCGGGTAATAATACTAACCTTTAACCTTTACATATTGTGTGCATACTACACTGTTTCCATACTGCACTGTCATTCTCATGCTGTTGTCCCATACTGTACTATCATTTTCATAATGTTCAAACTTTTGACATCGGCCACTTACTTTGCATATTTTGTCGACAGGTTGACTAGCTCCCCTGGGCGGGCATTCCCCAGGCATCGAGAGTGATTTATGCTGCTGCATGGAAGGCCTCCACCATGTGGATCCTCTTTGAGGGACCTTTTGGCAGGGTATACTACTTGGGGGAGCGGTTCCTTCGCCAGACTAAAGGCCAGGTTGATCCCGATGTTCCATATCCTCCTCCTCACCATATGCGGATTGCCGATGATCTTCACAGCAGACCTCTAATCGATCACTTGATGCGTGGATAGGACGATGACAAATACCATGAGGCTGGTGATTTCACTATATTCTTACAGACCTGGGTGATGGTTGCCTCTTACTAGGGGTGTAGCCTGCGTACTTCCTGAGGCTGCCGTCATTACTGCTGGAGGTGCCCCTGCTGTCACAGCCCGTGTACCTCCTGAGGCTGCTGCTTCCATTCTTGGGATTCCTGCGATTCCTGCCAAGGTCATATACATGTGTCCGGATGGAGTACTCGAGCAGATCCCTCTTCAGCATATTGAGGAGAGGGGCCGTAGGCTACTAATTGCTCCTGGCATCGGGCAGGTACATGCTTATTTATAGTTTTTCCCATTGCATTGCATTTTTTCTTGCCTCTGTGCTTTATTACCCTATTCCACTATACTCAACTTTCCATTATTTTGCAGGTGCCACAATGTATACTGATGATCTTCTCCGGACGATTGACCGACTACTCCTCATGGTGCAGAGGAGACATACTGCTTTGGCTATTCACGGGATTAAGATATCCTTTATTACTAGTTCACTGTTGTTGCCATACTGTCTATACTCCTTTAGTCCATACTAATATCTATACTCTTTTCAGCACGAACCGACGCCAACAGCACCTGCAGGACCATTTCCAACTAGGAAGAGAGGGAGAAGGGGCCCAGTGAGAGGCCGAGGATGGGCTGATCGGGGGAGAGGTTGAGCGAGGCAGCACTCACCTTCTAAGGAGTCTTTTGACAGATCTATGACCCCCATAAGACGAGGGAGAGGAGGTCGACTTGCAGTCTAGTAGCCCCAGTGACGACAGCAACGCACCCCCTTTGCAGCCAAGGAGGAAGAGGGCAAGGATGGAGTGATGATTTTGCTTTTTTTTCTTTTCTTTTGCTTTGTAGTTAGGAACTATGTAGCTTCAATTAGACCTACGTATTTTTTTTTTGTCTTGTTTTGTTTTTTTGAAAACTTTTCTTTTGTTTTTGCTTGTGTAAGACAATGATCGGGTTTGGACCCGGAAGTTATGAAAAGAAAATTTTAGATGACTTCTCTTGTATTGCATAGCATGTGATAACTGTATGTACAACCATTGCATGATAATCTTGTACAAGGCGTTAGAACTGTGAAAACTTGTTCTTGAATTGATTCTTGAATTGGATAACAACTTACAACTAGACAGAAGACAAAATACAACTTGAAAACAAGAAAAAGAACTAGAAACAATCAAGAAACACGAAACAGCACTTGATGCAAACATGACAAAACTCAGACCACAGCTCCAATATGCCAAGGTGAGAACCTTCCTTTCTGTAACTGCTCTAATCTGGGCAGTCATTGAGAGCTGGCCGGCTCCTAATAGGTATGGCTGGCCCCCAATGAGAGTTGGTCGGCTCTAAAGATGATGTCAGTTAGTGTTGTCCAGCTGTCATACACTGCTCATTCTCTAAGTCCATAAAATGTGATGCCAAGTTGTTTTCCTGGCAAAACAACAAAATTTTGATATTTTGCTCTGAAGATGGAGATTCTTCTCAATAATAGGCTCTGAGACTGGATTGCCACTTTAGACGGCTTGAAAAAGGTGAATTTTTGCAGTTTCGGCCTAAATGCTCTTTCTTCTTTGAGACGCACTCTACTTTGCTTTCCATTCCTCTATGCCGCGGTCCGGTGCTGGGACCCAATTATGCATGTGTTTTACTTCGGATCAGAAGAAATGTGTCCAGCGCTCGAAGAATTTCAAGCATTGATGGAATCTTGATGTGACGAAGAAATTATACCTCAGCCCTATTTTGGCCATGCACAGGCTTTGGGATGGATGTGTGGGCTTCCATTATGCGCGACTCGGTCCTTGGCTTGTGATTAGGAGTTGGATATCCCAGGTTTAGTTCATCACTTTTCCGCTATTAGAGACAAGAGTGACCTTCTCTGGTGAGGCTACTGGCAACATGCTCTCTGCTTGTGTCTGCTTACGCAATTCCTTCTTGCCCCTAGTGTCGGCACGGCCAGCATTTGGTTGATCGAAGTGGCCCCGTGTTTGAAAGAGGGCAAAAACTGCATGGGCTTGGCACTGGCTGAAACTTTGATGGGTCTTGATGCTTTTCGTTGACGAGAAACTACTCGATTTGCAAGGAGTCCACTGCTTCTTCAAGTATTGTTTCCCACCCCTCTTATTTATGATCCTTACGCCATTCAACACTCATTCTCTGTTTTCCTCTCTGGCATTTTCCTTACTTTCTCTCAATGTATATCTCTCTATTCTTTAATCTCTATTCTTTTTCATCCCTTCTTAGGTATGGTTGATGGATAAGCTGAAAATGGTGGACCCTTGCCCTGAGTATTCGGCCCAAGCTTACTTCTTTCGCCAACAGCTAATGGATTTCCCTGGAGAAGGGTTGTGGTGTGACTGGATGTGCAACAAATTTGCAGCTGAAATAACTTGGTGTTGCTCCTGGCTTAATTTGACTGAGTTGAGCTACAACATGTCCCGTCAGCTGGGCATACAATTGATTGGTCTCACGCACTGCGTATTCTATTTCCCTTTCTGGTTTAGACGCCAGTTTGGGCATGATCGGACTTGTTCGGAAGAAGGGGTAGAATACCAGCTTCATTTCCCAATTGTGGTTCACACTTGCCTCGGTACCTCACTGCTTGGAGGAAAAGCGAGCTTCTAGCCCTTGCCCCTAGCTTCAATTGTGCCCTTTCTAGTGAGTGCTCAGCTTGGCTTGAGGACAAAGAACAAGTTGGGCCGACTTTAGCTAAAGAGACTTCCACGAGTGCAAGCAGAAGACATAGAATCTCCTGACTTGTCTATGCCACTAGTTTTACTACTTTGATCTTTCTTTTCAAGTTTTATGATGTAAAAACAACTTTGATTTAAATCAGAGAGTTGGAGAATGTGTTTGTGCTAAAATCAATGGAATTTAAGTTGTGAGTATCGAAAATTTTCCTTTTGGTCCCGAAATGGTTTAAGTTGTAAAAATGTAAAAGTTTGAACAAAATAAACTTTTATTAAAACTTTTCAAAATAATTTTCGGAAACAGACACTGCCTGACACGTACAGAATCAACCTTCAAGATGTACAACCCCAAATCAGAAGATCATAACTGCCCACAACTATATTATCATCGCTACCTTATCTTGCAACTGACCTTTTTGCCAAATGGAGGCAACCCAACCAAGCTGACAAATGATGGAAACAGGATGGTTGATTTGGAGATGGTTATGG
This sequence comes from Camellia lanceoleosa, assembly GCA_025200525.1. Lineage (NCBI taxonomy): Eukaryota > Viridiplantae > Streptophyta > Magnoliopsida > Ericales > Theaceae > Camellia > Camellia lanceoleosa. Next base: position 46,521,742 of record CM045767.1, read on the forward strand.
CCGAACTTCAGGACAAAGTTGCCTATGGATCTCAAAAATGGAAATCAGGCCTTACGTGGTTCGATTAGGGTTTACTCAAGTATTAACGCTCTCCTTTTGCGCTCTAACTTTTGCCAAAGCTTCCTTTTCGGGTTTTCAACCTTGCAAGCTCAGTTTTTCTTTATTTCTAATTTTTTCATGCTATAATTTTTGCCTAGGTGGCCCTTTCGGGTTTTCAGTCTAGTGAGTCCTTTAGGGTTAGTATTTCTTCAACTTGTCAATGTTGATCGGCTGTGAAAACTCCAAGCCATCCAAATCCATGAGAATAATCACCCCTCCTAACTAGATTGGCTTGATGATATAAGGACCAGTCCAATTGGGTCTGAACTTGCCCTTAGGGTCATGAATGGGAGCCTTGTTGTCATTTAGTACCATGTCCCCTTCCTTAAGATTCCTGGACTTAACTTTCTTGTTAAAAGCCCTAGCAATTTGGCGTTGGTAGCCCTGGACATGATACAATGGCCTTAGTCTTCTTTCGTCAAATAGCATCAGTTTCTCAAATCTACTCTATTGCCAATCTGCCTCACTATCTAACGCTCGGCCATAACTCGCAATGACGGCACTTCAATTTCAATTGGCAGAACAGCTTCCATTCCGTACACTAGGCAATAGGGGGTTACCCCTATAGATGTTCGAATTAATGTTCTGTAGCCCCAAAGTGCAAATGGCAGTTTATCCATCCAGTTCCTATATGTTTCAACCATCTTCCATAGGATGCTCTTTACATTCTTGTTTGTGGCCTCAACAGCTTCGTTGGTCTGTGATCTACACATCGATGACTTATGAAAAGCCGCATTATATTTCTCAAGCAGATCCACCACCTCTTTCTTGAAATACGAGCCATTATCAGAGATGATCTCGTTTGGCACCCCATATCGGCAGATGATGTTGTTTTTGATGAACTTAGTCACATGCGATGCCTTCAATACAGAGTAAGACTGGGTCTCCACCCATTTCGTGAAGTAGTCAATCGCCACCAAGATAAACTCATGCCCATTTGAGCCCTTTGGTGTGACTGCCTCAATTACATCGATTCCCCAAATGGAAAAGGGCCACGGTGAAGTCATGTTGTAGAGTTTTGATAGCGGAATGTTCATGCGATTAGCATGGACTTGACATTTGTGGCATTGCCAGACAAAACCAATACAATCCTCCTTCGTAGTTGACCAGTAATAGCTTTGTTTGAGAATCTTCTAAGCCAGTGTTGCACCATTTATGTGCACTCTACACTCTCCTCCGTGGATGGCCTCCATCAGATGCTTTGATTATTTTTCCTCCACACACAACTTGTGTATTCCTAATCTTTTATACAGCTTACCCCCACAGATAATAAATTGGACGGCCAGTCACCGTATCCCCCGTTTATCTTTGGCACTTGCCCCTGGTGGATATGTTTCTTTTTGCAGAAAGCTTCAAACATCGTAATACTAGGGTTTTTCGTCTTGCACCTCATCTACTGCGGCGATGGTTTCATAGGCTGGTGTGTATTGCTGTTTGCTAATGATTGGACACCTCTTCCCTCCCAGCAGGATGTCTACCATAGAAGATAGAGTTGCTAATGCATCAGCTAACTGGTTTCTCTCTCTCAACAAATGTGTAAACGTCAGCTTTTCAAACCTAGGAATCAGAATATCCAAAGCCTGATGATACATCTTCATGTTCTCTTCTTTGACCTTCCAATCCCCGTTAGCTTGAGAGACAACCAAATTCGAATCCCCAATGACATCCAACCTTTTTGTCCCTAGTTCTAGGGTAGCTTCCACACCAGCAATGCACGCCTCATATTCTGCTTCATTGTTGGACACTCTGAACCGAAGTTTGAATGCTAAGGATATATGGGAATCATCAAGTGCTATGAGTAGCACACCTATCCTATAACCGTACTGATTAGCCGACCCGTAAAAGTACGTCGTCCACGTTTCCTTTTCTACATACAAAATGTCTTCATCTGAGAACATGTATTCCACTGCTTCATCTCCTTCTACCGAGTGGTCTACCAAGAATTCCGCCACAACTCTCCCTTTAACAAATTTGCGCGTGACATATTTAAGATCAAATTCAGAGAGAAGAAGCAACCAACGAGCTAGCCTACCTGTAAGCGCTGGTTTCTCGAAGAGATATTTAATGGGATCTAATCTCGAAACCAAGATTACAGAATCACCTAACAAGTAGTGCCTCAACTGCCTGGTAGCCCATACCAAGGCTGGGCAAGCTTTCTCCAAGGAAGTGTAGCGGGCCTCGTAGTCTAGCATCTTTTTGCTCAAGTAGTAGATGGCCTTCTCCACTTTGGCTTCAGATTCTTGAGCTAGCATGCACCCCATAGTTGAATTCGTCACTGACAAGTACAAGATTAATAGTTTTCCTGGTTTTGGTGGTCAGATGGATTCTGCAAGTACTGCTTAACCTGTTCAAAGGAAAACTGATAGCGATTGTCCCATTGGAACTTCTTTCCCTTCTTTAGGAGGCCAAATAGTGGTTCACAAGTCAAAGTTAGTTTTGAAATAAACCGCCTTATGAATTGTACTTTACCCAGAAAGTCGCGCACCTCCTTTTCAGTCATTGGTGGTGGTATTTCTAAGATGGCCTTGATTTTGGACGGATCTACCTCAATTCCCCTTTGTGTGATTAGGAAACCCATCATCTTCCATGTTGTCACCCCAAAGGTGCACTTGTGGGGGTTCAGCCTCAATCTATACTCTTTGATCCATTGAAAGAATTTCTCCAGTGCGGTGTAGTGGCCTTGTCGCTCTTTCGACTTAACAATCATGTCGTTCACATGCACCTCAATCTCTTTGCGGATCATATCATGCAAAATGGTGGTCGCAACCCTCTAGTAGGTAGCCCTAGCATTCTTTAACCCAAATGGCATGACTCAATAGCAGTAGGTGCCTCACAGAGTAGTGAAAGTAGTCTTCTCCCTATCCTTGGGTGCCATCAGAATTTGGTTATACCAGGAAAACCCATCCATAAAGGAAAGCAAAGCATGGCCAGTAGTAAAGTCCACCAACTCATCCATGTGCAGAATCGGTTTGTTTAGGTCTCTAAAGTCGACGCAAACCCGAATTCTGCCATCATTTTTCAGCACTGGGACAATATTAGCCAACTAGGTCGGATACTCGGATACTAACAAGAATCCTGCATCAATTTGTTTGGTGACCTCTTCCTTGATCTTTAGTGCCCAATCCGAACGAGTTCTGCACAGCTTTTGCTTGATTGGTCAGGCCTTAGAGTCAAGAGGGATCTGATACTGTACAATCTCAGGGTCGATTCTAGGCATGTCTTCATAGGACCACATGAAAACATCTTTAAAATCTTTTAATAAAGCGATTAAACACTCACATTCCTCTGAAAACAACATGGACCCAATCTAGACCAAACGAGGATCCTTCTCAGTACCCACATTAATTGCAATGATTTCATCAGTATAGGGCTTAACATGCCTTTCCTTCTCATGGTCAACCAAAATTTTCAAAACCTGAGGAATTTCTTCCTCTTTGTTTAAGTCAAAATTTTAAAAATCAAGATCAGTACAACAAACCAAAGGCATAGAAAAATAGGCAAAGTCTACTGCATTCCCATTCAAACAATCCGGATCCTTGGTTATAGTTGACTCAAAAAAAAAAAAAAAAAACTAAAAGACAACCAGGACAGGACCTTGGCATCCAGGTTACCACTCCCGGAAATACCAGACTTAGACGAACTAGAATTTGACTCCGACTCCACAAACATAGTGGAATCAAATCTGGACTCACTATCTGATTTAGAACTACTGACGACTTTCTCAAACTTCCAGACTAGGCATGGAGCCTCAGATGCGTCCACGATAAGATTTAAGAAATCCGTTGCTAGTTATCCCTGATCATTGAGATAGTAAAACTATCCCCCAAGTTGACGGACTCAGCTCTAGCAGTAGAACTTGCTAGTAGATCAGCCCGCCCTTTTCCCAATAGCTCTTCTTCTTCAATATCCAAGCTTGTTGTCCTGCCTTGATCTGTGTTGGGGCTAAGGTCTGCCTGCTCATCCTTCTCTTCTGGTAACTGGTGTCCGAGGAAGATCTCGAACCCTGGATACCTTGTGTTTGTTTCCTTGTCAAACTAAGGCTCTGGAAATCCACAGAAGGGGAAGTCTTCCCCTTGGCAGATGTAGACGTCCCCGAACGCCCCGGGAGGATGACTCCCGTCTTGTTCGTTTGTGGGCTTACTACAGCTCGGACTCGATTTGTTGTCACGGTTCTAAATTTGAACCAAAGAGTCCAAATCCGGCAAATCGTTTTGAGAAAAAAAACAGATTTTGAAAGAAGTGCCAAACATGGATTGCTTTGCCAGATATAGAGTCGCCACCTAAATATTTTTTTTAATGGGGAAATTTAGGAAACCCTGACTCGGTGCCAAAGGCCACATGTCCGTCATCACCAAAGTTGCCTCGGCTCGGGAGCTTGGGTACGATTGGGGAAGGTCAGCTATGAGCACCCCCTCTCGCCCAGTCCGAAGACCGGCCTCTACTAACCGTGATATCTTATTTTGAGAACGTTATGTGTTCTTATTCCGGTTATTAGTCTAGAATTACTATGTTATACGCACAGCAAACAAGTATAGACTAGAGTGCCTAATTTGGAATAAAACATTGCATATCCGTTGGTTTGGAAAATGCTTTAGAATTTGCTACTCGCAAGTAGGCTAAAATACGGATTTCAACGAGTTGTCCCAACTCAAACAATCCAACCTTCACCCACAGGCAATCAAACAGTTTATCTCACATAAGCATCTAGCCACATGGTAAGCATGTTGTCATGATAACATTCACGCGTATGCGATATGCTAAAGCAGGAAAATACTTACATCGTACTCCGTGCCAAAACAATAAACTAGTTAGCAAACATGCATGGTCCTAGTTCATGTCAAATTTACTAATGCAACACATACGGGATGCAATTAGGGTAGGCTCGGCTAACCTAAACATGGCATGTGAAATGCAATTAATTGGTGCACGTATTCAATTTGGAATTTGAAATACAAGTGCAGTTAGCATGATGTACCGAGCCCGGTGCATGCAAGACAAATGTATGGATGCACGCATGCATTGCATAAGGTATGCTAATTTAAATATGCCCTAATCTACCATCATAAGTAGGTAAATAAAAGGAAGAAAGAAATGGGGGTTGGAAGACATGCACACTCACGCACCCACACTTATTACAGATTTGCCCTCGCCCGGAGGGACCAAATAAATATTACAGATCAACTAACTACGAGCTAATTAATTATTACAAATTATCTAATTAGTTAACAAACTAACTAAGCTAGGAAAGACAGTAAACCGCCTTGGGAAGAGTGCCCAATGCAATGCATGCTCGGGTCCTGCTCGGAAGTGCACTGCCATACATAGACTGCCTCTGTTTTTCCTGCTCTGCCCCTCTGAAGGCTGTCAAAGTCTCTGAATTACTTCCCTGGACATTGGGAGACACCACCGGCTGAGTAGAATTGCCACCGGCAGTGGGGTGTGGTCATCTGCTGTTGATTAATCCATCGGCCACCAATTGATTGCCGGCCGGCACTCTGCATGATCGGCAATAAATTCTGCGAGAACCTCTGTTTGGCGGCGAGGAGAGAGAGCCTTGCATGGCAATGTGATTCAAGCCGTATATGCACCAACCATGTCCCTTATCATGTTAGTGACTCAAGGGGACATGCTCCTTAGTTCTCGGACCACCAATCGCGCATTTCAATGCATGATGGCCCAAGAGACCAAGTGTGCACATTTTGATGTCAAATGCAATGCAAACCACATAATCACATAAGAGGGCCAACCTCTATCATACTCATTTCAAGAGGCCAAGCATGTACAATGCAATGCAATTTCTAAGCATGTGAGTATGCGAGCTAGCATGCAACATAGACAATGCAATGTAAGAATGCAAGTATGCAAACACACATACAAGACAAACTTGCAAACTAAGCAAATGGGTGGACTTAAACATGACTTGGGAAGCCCTAAGTAGGCCCAAAACAGTGGCCAAAATGCAAAGGAAATAAGGTGAAACACACATACATACATGCACATCTCAAGGCACAAATCTAAGCATTAAGCAAGCAATTTTCAAGCACACTTAAAAGAGGCTAAGTATGGACAACTCGCATGCATAGAAAGCTCTCAAAATCATGCAAGAACATGGTGCCAAACCAAGCAAACAAGATAGGCTAAACATGCAATAAATGGCCCAAGCACTTAAGACAAGCCATGGAGGCTTAATCCAAGGTCAAGTCCACCAAGCCTCACAAGGCTAAAGGGGACTTAAAACAAGTCAAAGGCAGACTTAAACAAAGCCAAGGGTGCACCTAGATGACATCTAAGTGGCTCAAGTCCGAAGCATGCACAATGGCTAAAACATGGAGCATTAAACACAGGCTTTCAAAGCATTAAAGAGGTGTCCAAAGCAAGCATACAAGCATATCTTAGGGACTAAAATGATGTTACAAATGGTGCCAAACCACTTAAACCGAAGCAAGTAATGCAAGCTACATACTTACACACTTAAGGCCAACAAACCAAAATGCAAAGGGGCACACAAAGCATGCCAAAATCGACCCAAACAACTATGGACAGAGCTTAAACATGGTGAGATAAGCACAAAAGTTTCACAAGACCAAGCCTAAAACATGCTAGAATAAAGGTTTACAACCTAAGACATGTTAAGGCATCAAAGTGGCATTACATGGCATGTATGTTAAACTAATATGGTGTACCAAAACCAACACACAACAATGTTATATCATGGCATAATAAGCATAAAATACAGCCATGGCATGATCAACAAGTACTCAAACATGGTGCTCCCTCAAGAGGCCAAAAAGTGCCCTTTTCAAGGACAACAAGGAGAGGGGGTGCCCCTCTCCTTCTTGGGACTTCAAAGCACCATCTTCACCACTGAAATCCCTCAAGATTTCAGTGGTAAGGAGGCCCAAACACCAAACTCCCGGAGTTCACACAAAATAGCACAAAATGGAGCCCCTCAAGGCTTAAGAGGGGCCAAACACCTCCAAACCACAAAACACTCTAAACCAACTATTTAGAGGGCCTAAAAAAAGAACTTTTTTATGTTATACACTAAGCACAAAAATAGTTCTAAGATAGGCAAAAAAAGAATGCAAGAAAGGGGTAAAAAGGACTAGTTTCTTACCCTTGAAGAACCTCTTCAACAATGATGGACCAGCAGCCCCTTGAGCTCCAAAAACAAGCCTCAAGAGCCTCAGTTCCAAGAGGATGGTGTGATGGTAGGTGTTTGTGCACAAAACTAAGCCTAAAACACACACAATGGCAAGAGAGGGAGAGATATAGATATAGGTGTATAGATATAGGTTAGATACACTAACTTAAACCCTAAAACCAGAGTCTTCTCACTCTCTTCTCCAACTTCTGTAACCCTAGAACAAGGGAGAGAGGGCCTCCTCTTATAGAGGAGCCAATCTTGTAAAGCTTACAAGGTAAGCTAACAAGAGGGCCATCCCTCCATACACGTGTATGGAAGGGAAGCAAATGCAAGACAACTGTTTTAAAATATCTGCAAAAGCAGATGAACAGTAGTCAGCTGCTCAAAAATGCCATTTTGACAAAATTGACTGCCGACCGGCAACAAAGAATGCCGACCGGCAACATACATTGCCGATGGCATAAAACCCTGGCCGGTGGCCTCTAGCCACGACCGGTGATGTGTGGGGATACCTCACAAGGTATTCCCTGCCCCTCTAAGGCAAAGCACAAGTGTTTGGTGCAAAACCAGACACAAAACAGTCGAATTTAGGGGTCCTGAGGCAAGGTGCGTAGCCAAGACCTCTGGGAACCCCAAACGAACACAAACAAGGATGATCACCAAGTGTTCAAATGGTGACGTCCAAGTGTTGAGGACGGTCAAAAATGGGGTGTCTACAGCGGACAGAACGTCCGTTCAAGGTTCCTCGTATTAGTTTGTGGAAAAACTCATACTACCTCCTAGTTCTCTTTGCTTTCAGACTTTCTCGCAACTCCTCCGCCTTTTGTTTGCCAATCTACAACAGCAGGCTTGTATCCCAGCCCAAAAGTGTGGGGGTTGTGACTCATCTCCTTGGTAACAGTACCTCTCTGCCTGCCACTTCTGCCTAGTCCTGATCTAGGAGTATGCCCCTGTTTGTTTATCATGTAGATGGACTAAGCACTCACGTAATTTTCATCATTTTCTGCCATGATGGTTTGGACCAATCGGGCGTCTACTAGAGAGAAGCCAATGAGGAAGACATCCTCTTTCCCATGTATGATTTCCAACATAGGAGCGGTAGTTCCTTGAGGAGGATGGATTATAGAATTGCAGTATACCGTAGCAATCCCATCTTTAAAGGGGTACTTCACCAGTTGGTGGATCGTTGACGACACTGCTTTTATCTAATACAGCCAAGGCCTTCCCAGTAGTAGATTGAATGCAGCTAGAACGTCTATGACATGGAATTCTACCTTATGTTCGGACTGATTAGGATATGGCTCTTAAACGTTCCTATAACATCCTGGCTAGTGTTGTCATAAGCCCGGATGGCCTAAGTCGTGGGTGTAAAGTCAGCCAGCCTTAAACCGATGGCATAGGCAGTCCTCATTGGACATACATTAATCATCGATCCGGTATCTACTAACACCACCAGAATCCACTTTTTTTGGCTTTTTAGGGTCACATATAAGGGTCGGTTATGGTTTGCACCCTTTGGTGGCAACTCCTTATCTGTGAAGGATATCATTAGCGTGACATCGCCGGATGTGACCAACGACACCAGTTGGTCAGCAGTGGTATCAATAGGTAGTTTGGTCCGGTTAATTGCCTCTAGCAGCGCTTGCCTATGCTCCCGAGAAGCCATTATTAGCCCCCAGATTGATATATCTGCTTGAATCTTCTTGAGCTATTTCAACACCAGGTTTTCTTCAACATCCTTCTCTTTTACTTTCTCAACCTCTTTGTTGGAGGACTCCGGTTGATCCAAGGCGGCAGGCTTGAAGTATCAACAACTCCAAGTCATGTGGTAAATCTCGTCAGTATACCACGTGTCATTAGGGGTCTCAGCTTTCCACCCTTCGTTTGTGTACGTGTGACTCAAATCATTATCTTCCCACCACTCCCTTGCAGTCATGGCTAGGCTATTATCTGGTTCTATCTGAAGCATGTTCATATCACACCCCCTATCATCATACGACTCTTCTTCCACCATAGTCTTGGTTTCTATGTTTCAGTACTTCCTGAGCTTTCTCAGCATTATTTTCCTGTCATTGGGCTCCTATTCAGTTTTTCCTGTATTTTGGACGTCCACCGCTGTAAGCTCGATCTCCGCTGTTTCTTTCCCTTTTTCTTGCCCTAGGGCTATCTTCCTTTGGATCTCTTCTATCCGTTCCCGCTGGAATTGCTCCAACGCTTGTTCTTTCTCAGTCAAAGGTGCAGCCTTAGCTTTACTACTAGCACTAACTCCTTATTCTTTCCCAGTCTGTTTTATCTATTCCTCAACATCTTACTCCTCCTCACTCAGCTACCCATTGCTTATTTCTGGTTGGCTGGGGTTCTACCACCCCAATTGTACACTACTGGTATCGTATTCTTTGAAGGAGAGGTTATCTAGATCCTCTTCCAGCTCGGCAAGGTCTTCTTCCAATTCAACCAAGTCATTTAGGCCCTGTTCCGGCCAAGCGTTCTAATTCTTTCCTAATTGGTCCTCCCCAATAGCGTTAATGCTGAGGAAGTTTGGCAATATGACTACTGGCTTCGGTTGGTCGACAACTACGATGTATAAGCTAGGGTCATAGTCCTATGGGAGTAAGGCCTCTTTCTCTATGACTTGGGCATTAGGCAAGCCCATCTCTAGTGCACTCTCTTTATTTTTCACCTCTGCCACCACGGACTCGGGTTGGGTTTACAGTGTTAAGTCCATCATGTACATGTCCGTGCCATCTGGAATAATCACCTCTGGCTTGGGTAGATAAGATAGGGTAATGTATGCGCTGGGATTATAGATGGGTGGTAATGTATGTATTTGGTTAATATTTCTGGGCAGGGGGACTTGGTTATATGTAGGAAGGGGGTCGGTAGTTATGTTTGGTTTGGAGAGTGGGGCGATGACTTTGTTGTTAATGAGATCCTAAATCTCATGACATGGGCGGAAGCATAAGTCTGTGGGATGACCATGTTGTTGGTGGAAGATGCAATACTAAGTAGGGTCATGTTTGGGTGGTAATGGGTCAGGAAGTGGTCGAGGATAAAAGGGCTTGAGATGCCCCTTTTCCATTAACAATTTGAGGGCGGGGGCTGGATTCATATGAAGGGAGGTAAAGTCCTGTAGTTTCGGGGGTGGGTTAGTGGTTTGAGAAGGATGTAGGGTTGCAATGGCAAAGGGATCAGTCATTTTGGCCACTATAACAACTGTACTGACATCTGCAGGCTGTGGAATAGTGCTACTACTAGCATTGGTACCCCGGGGAATGGCCTTTTTGTAGGTTTGCTTGTTCTGTGAATAATGCCCTTCTTGAATGCACTCTCGATCTGGACCCCCAACTTTTGTAGGGAAGCAAAGGTGGATAATGGTGCTACTATCATTCTCTGAAGCATATCTAGTTCAAGGTTCTGGACCACCAGCCAAACTTGCTTTCTTTCGAAAGGTCTATTTGTCATTCGGGCTGCCTTGGCTCTCCACCAGGCGACAAAATCAATGAATAATTCTTTGGGATTTTGGGTAGTAGCCTCTAGCTGATTGATGGTTACCTCTATTTGAGTGTTATAAGAGTACTGGTTTACAAATGCCTTAGATATCTCTTCTAAATTCTGCTTCGTAAAGTCCTCCAATTTAGCGTACCAGATAGCTGCTATATCAAACAGAGTTCTTCCAAACAACGATAGTTTTTGAGCCTGAGACAAGCCCATTGGTCTTAGCACATCGAAAAACAAGCAGACGTGTACAATTGGATCCCCATTTCCATTGAATCTGTCGATGTGGGGCATCTTAAATTTTTTTGGTAATCTAATTGAAGCCTTAGTGTACCCATCTTCAATATCCAGAATGGAGTTGAAGCCCTGGGACTTTTTTAGTGCTTTCTCTAATTTGGCAATCTTCATTAGGGCTGGATCCATTTCATTGATATCAAAGGGAAGGATTCCTGCAAGGGGTTGAGCCGAAGGCCTATAAGCCGAGGTTAGAAAAAAAACTCCCTAAGGATCAGGGATTTGAAGATTTTCCATTGGTGGGGGTGGATCTAGGTTCAGCTGAGCAGTCAGGATTCGATGTACAGTTGACGCGGATGCTCCAGACGTGCATCATAGATCAGCGATGATCTCATCCTGTGCAGCCATCCTTTGGTTCATGGTATCCATGGTTTTGTGGAAAGTTGCCATCATGACATCAAATTCTTCTGCATTCTGTGCCATTACTGAGCTAGGTGAGTTAGATACTGGTGAACTGCTTGAGTGAGAACAAATAGGTGTTTGCTGAATACTTTGTACTGGTACTGTTGACTGTCTGTTCCATCTTCGTCGAACAACTGGTAGAAGTGAGACTAACACTAGTTGACCACCAACAAGGTCTTGAGTCTTGCAAAGCCTGCTAGAGCGAGTCCATATAACTTGGTGAATATCAAGTCTTTCTGAAGCTATGATGGTAAACTACCTAGAAAAAGACAAAAAAGAAAAAAAGAAAAAAAAAAGGATCAAACTCGGACGACACTTCAGCCCAATTCACAGCAGATAAAAACACAACCGAAGAACCACAATCCCCATTAAACTTTGCTCTCAAACTAATACTGATATGAACCATCCTGTACAGTCTTGCTATAAAAGCACATACCAAGTAAAAGAACCAAAACACCCCTATGAGGTGGGGTAGGGTTATCTTGTCCTAGATTTTTGACATGATCCAGGCTGCACTACTTCAATCAATAAGTCTCACAACATCCTGCATATGGGTGGCATCTTGTCTTAATCTTGGAATAGTTGTTATGGCTTACTATATGAAGCTAGGCCAAATGGTCGAAAGGGTACCTTGGCAAGATCACCTAATATACCTCTCACACCTAACACCAAGAAGTGAAAGGAGGATTAAACGATACAACAGTAATCCAGATCTAAGGGTGGTGTTTCCAACATGGCAGAGCCCATGACCGGCTAGCCTTTTGGCAAGCTTTTGGGCAAGCCTCCAGCAAACTGTCCTGGAATAGCAAATGGAAAACACAGTGACTTATAGTAACAATGCAAATGCAATGCAAAAAACATATAGATGTAGATAAAATTTCACATCATGAGTTTCAAGTCAAGTTCTCTAAGGTCCCCAGCAGAGTCGCCAGAAACTGTAGCTTGCTTTTCGTGCTCCTTTTGGATACAACTAGCTCTACAGTTCGGACTCCCATGGTTCTGAATTTGATTTCACAAGTGTAATGTGAAATAGATAAACGCAAATGAGTCCAAATCCAAAAATTATTTTTGGAAAATCGATGTTTGAATCAAATGCCAAAAATAGACTGCTTTGCCAGATTTCATAGTCGCCACCTAAATATTTTTAAAAAATTTAGAAAACCCGTGACTCGTGCCAAATGCCATTAGTTTGTCATCACCAAAGTGTCTCGGCTTGGGAACTTAGGAAACCCGTGCTTTGCCAGATTTCAGAGTCGGCCACCTAAATATTTTTGAGAAATTAAGGAAACTCGTGACTCGTGCCAAAGGCCATTAGTCTGTCATCACCTAAGTGTCTCGGCTTTGGGAACTTACGTATGAGAGGGGAAGGTCATGAATTGAGCACCCCACTCGCCTGATCAAAGATCGGCCTCTACTAATCATGATGTGATTTTTATGTACATTATATGCTCTTGTTCCGATTATTTAGGCTAACATTGCTATGTATTGCACACAAGTATAGACTAATTTGCAAAAGTTGGAACATTTTGATTTCATGTTCGTTTGAAAATTGTTTTTGATACATTGTTACTTGAAAAGTGTGAGTTTGTATGTACATTAATCAACTTACTCAAATTTTAGCAATTAGCCTTCATCTACAGCATTCAAATAGTTTTATCACTTAAGCACCAAACCTCATGGTATTATGCTTGATATGGCAACATAAACATATGGTGTGATATGCAAAAACAATAAGTGCTCACCTAGTACTCCAAGGCAAGCCAAATAAAGAAAAATGATTAGAAAAATATACATGTTCCTAAACAATACAATGTGACTAATGCAACACACACATTATGCAATTTTTAATAGGCTCGGCTATGAGCATGGTATATGATCCAATTCAAGACATGTGATAAATCACGTTTTCAAGCAATGAAATTGAAATTGGCATTGGTTAGTATGATGAGCCAAACCCAAATGTATATGAGACGAATGTATGCAAACATGGAAATGCTAAGGAAACATGATGCTCTGTGCAACCATCATGAGCGGGTAAATAAAAGGAAGAAAGAAATGGGGGTTTGAGGACAACATGCTTATTACATAATTGCCCTCGCGCCGAAGGGTTTGAATAAATGTCCAAATGTCTAAATTTAAACTGATTATTACAAATTCAAATAAATGAATTAAATTAACTAAACTACTCAGCTAACTGACTTCTAAGGGGACATTAAGCTAACTACCTAATTTATTACAACAAAGGCATTATATCAATAGTAATTGCAACAAGGATATTACAACAATAAGAATTATTTACAACAATTACAATAATACTAATGATAATAATAATCTAAGCAACCATGAGACACAATGATCGCATGCATAGAGCCTAAAAGCAACTCTGTCTGCCCAGACTGCTCTGCTTCACCCTCAGCCACTACCCTTTGTTTCTGCCAACAATCTCTGTTTTACCAAACATTAGGAGCCGGCCGGCCGGCCTCAAATGAGCTCCGAATGGACCCAAAAAGTGCCAGCTAGCACCAAATTTTATGCCAAAAAAATGTTTTATGGCCTAAGGCGAGAACAGTCCAGACAGAACCTTTTAGGCCCTGTTTGTCCCTCTTGCCCCTCTCTATCATGTGAAACCCAAGAGAAGAACAAATTCGCATTCGAAACCATCAATTAGCACAAGTTGATGGCTTGATGATCCCGAGCATGTTTGGACAAAATTGATAAATGTGATGAAAAACCACCCTTCCCTCCTATCATGAAGACTCAAAGAGGGAAGTAGACATGCTCTAAGTCTTATCAGTGTATCATGGATTGATACATGACAATTCTCAGAATGGTGGACTCAGTATAACATTCAGCCGAATCCAACCAACTCTAAACATTTTCTTTATGTCAGTTTAGTTCATTTTAAGCCGATTTAGAAGTAATTCCATTCTTTAATCAACTTGTTCAAAATGATGTTTAAGTCCACTAAATGAGAAAAAAAAACGTCAAATGAGAAGCAATTCTAAGCATAAAAGAGAGTCGATGCCTTGACGATGAACCTCCATAGAGATTAAACCATTGAGTATAGGTCTCTTTCTCATGCTTTGAATAATCGTTGATCGGTTGAAATAACTCTCAAACAAAAGAAAAGAAGAAAATAGGGACGTGGCAGAAATGACTTATTCAAAATTGATTATTTAGAATGAGACTCTTGATATGAAAATTAACCAAGAAAAAAAAACTATCAAAGCATGGGTGACATGACACAACTAGCTAGATATGAAGACTTGCAACATAACAAGCTAGATATTCAAAGCATACACTAATTAAATAAATTATGATAGCCCTAAAATAGCCCCTAATATGCTAAAACATTGGCCAAAAATCATGTTAAGAGCATGAAAAAAATGGTTGGAAAGCATAAGGCCATGCAAGGTTAGTGAACAAAAGCAAGGAGAGGTGGCTAACCTCTCCATTTTTTGAGACCTCAAACCATGTTTTTAGCCTTTTCTAAACTCTGAAAATCAGTTTAAAAGGCAAAGAAAAGAGAGTAGAACAAGGGTGTAAGCTATGAAGTAGAGAGCAAGAAAAGATGTTAACCATTTCTACCCTTTGGTAGCCATTCAAACCCAAGTTCCAACACTTGAAATAGGATCAAAACAATACAAAAACACAAGAAATAAACAAACAAAGACAGAAATGAAAGCAATACAAAGGTGGTAAATTTACACCTCTTGAAGAAGGTAAGCTCTTGTTTGCAAACCAAACTTGGTTCAAGCTCACTCTCAAACTTGAATTATGATTCACAAAGCTCAACCAAGGCTCTAAGTTATGGCTCTAGGGTTCTGTATGGTTATAGATATGGTATGAGGATGATCAAATATCTCAAAGTTGGCTTGCACAAGAAGAAGGAGCTCTCAAGGGTTATTTAGCTTCTTTGAAATTTTTCTAACCTCTAACATTGAGATACATGCTTGTATTTATAGAATTTGAGCAAAATAGATCGTAACTATCTTAAAAAATGGACAACTGGCTCATTCTCGCTTAGAACAGTGTTTTTCGCTATCGAGAGCTACGGCTGACTCCCAATAGCTTCGGCCGATTCCCAATAGCTACACCCGGCTCCCAATGTGGTACGGCCGGCTCCCAATGGTCTCCCCTGTTCCACTGTTTTAAACTCAAGGTAGGGTGGCATAACGTTCAAAAATGAATTTCTAGGGTAAAAATAGTATGAATATGAAAGGTTTGGAATTGGTTTTAGAGCACGAGCTTACGTTCCTTCGTTGAGAATTCGAATCACAATCAACACAACTTCATCATCAAGTGCACAAGACAAAGCATCCAAGTCATGCGGGCGATCAAAAATTGGGTGGCTACAGTTTTCTATTACCCCTCTTTCTCACATGGTTGCTCTCTATTTTTGCACCTAAGAGCATCACCATCACCATTTTTCAGGCGCCAACAGTTCTCTTATTTTCCAAAACCTAATTTCAGGTATGGGGTCTCTCTCTCTCTAGATAAATTTCTCTATTTTTCTCTAGTTTCCCTAATTTTGAAAACCAATTTCTTTGTTTTCCCTAATTTTCAGAACCCTAATGAGTGGATGTTTGAAGGGATGACCTCAAATCTTACTCTCCAAATTTTGTTAGTTGCTTAAAATTAACTAACTCAATATTTGGGCATATAATTTTTTGATGTTTATATATGGATTTTTTGCATATATTTACTGCCACTTAGATATTTAGGTAATTTCCCCCCTAGGCCCTAGTTATTTTTTTTTTCATATATGTGAACTTTCCTTGATATTTTGTCAATTCTTAAAATTAAAAAAAAAAAATTGATTGGATGATTAGTTGCTATTTTCAGCTACCTTTTAGTTGATTTTATTAATTGGAGAACACCATGTTACCATGTTAAATTAATATTCTGAGTAGATACTATTGCAATTTAAAATTTTCTTTTTAAGTACTTTCGTGGGGTATGAAAGCTTCGACTTTCATAATAAATGATCTATTCTCACTACTAATCATTTATGTTTATCATAAGATTAATTTCAAAATGTTTTTAGCTACTATGAAGGGAGCCTTATACATACACAAAACAAAAATGAGAAATTATGAAAGCATTTTCTACTGATATAAATGTATTGTGGTTGATGATCATGCAGAAAAATGTTGGGGAATTTTCAAAATGATTTTCAAAATTTATAGTTTAGTTATTGGATGTTTTCAAAACCTTCCTTGTTTTTCTTTGGAAAGTTTGAAATAAGCTTGGGGACTTTGTCCCACATTGGAAAGAGAGCAAAACATGGAACATTTAATAAAATGCTACATGAAATATGCCTTTGAATATGGAATTGAAGGATGGATGCTAGTGTATATGTACTTACACTGCAAGGATGGTGCTTCGCACTATCAACACATGCACACGTGCGTGCGCATGGTATGGGCAGTGGGCTGTGTGGCATTTAATGGCACACTTTGCACTTAACATCGGCGCCATGAGGGCGCTTTCCTATTTGCATCGAATAGGTTGGAGCAATAACGTGGATCCAATGTGGCATGGGTGACGTAGAATACAGTCAGCTCCGCATGGTAGTGATGTGGCATCCATTGGCGATGAGTTAATCAACCGATCGAACAGCTGCATATCCGATCTAGAGTGGTTTGATCATAGCCGTTGATTGGAAATGCAGGTGATCGTAAGGATGACATGCACCTAATCATGATCAGTCAAGGCATCTATTCGGTGTGAGAATGATTTGCACCATAGATCATTAATCCAACGATCAGATCTGATCAGATACAATCAAAGGACATGACCATTCGAGTAGATGCATCAAGGCCTATAAATAGGCTACAAAGTCTACCATTTCAATCTATCCAAAAATCCAGAAAGCATTCCTACAATTCTCTCTCTCTCTCTCTCTCTCTCTCTCTCAGCCCCTTTTGATTTACAGTTTTCGATCAATAGTTTCTTAAGCAAGTTTTTTTTTTTCTTATTAGTAATCAAATTCTGTAGACTTGATTATTAGTGTCCTGGTTTTCTTAATTATATCAAGAGTATTCTGATCTACTGTTGTCAGTGCAAATGCCAATGGACTTGATCTTTCGATGAGGTTTCATTGTATCCTGGAGGCGAATTTGCTATAACCCCTTGCACACCTTTTGGTGGGTGCAAATATTGTCTTTAGGAAAGTGACTAAGTAATGCGACTTGAAGCACCAAATTTCTGTTCTATATAGACAAGATCATCACCAAGTTTTGAAGACTTGAAGACCACCCACTGAAGAATTCAAGACGAATTGATCCAACAATCTAAAGACAATATTTAGATATGGTGATGTCTATTCAGAAAATGACTCAAGATTTCATGAAGCATGACTGATTTGATGGAGGAAATTTCTGATGCTGGCAAATGAAGATGCACTTTTTGCTCACCATTCTCAAACTGGTCTATGTGCTGACTACCCCCTATTCGGTGGAGCAAGAAGATGAGACTATAGAGCACACCATACCAAAACCAAATAGGAGAATAACAACTACATTTGCCAAGGATACATTCAGAATGTGCTATCAGACTCTCTGTTCAATGTGTATCAACATCTGGAAACATCAAAGCAACTCTGGGACATATTACAGTCAAAGTACCTCACTGAGGATGCCATCAATTAGAAATTTCATGTTAGTAATTTTATGCATTTTTCTATGATTGATGCAAAGCCTATTATGGAACAATTTCATGAGATCCATTATATTCTGAGACAGTTTCGACAAAAGAATATGAACATGGATGAATCTATTGAAGTTCCATCTATAATAGAGAAACTACCATCTTTTCGGAAGGATTTTAAGAAAACTTTGAAACACAAAAAAAAATCTAACTTTAGAGGAATTGGCTCAACACCTCCAAGTTGAGGAAGAGTCCAGACTTCTTGAAAGTAAAAATAACCAATTGGCTTAGACTTCCAAGATTCACATGGTGGATGATGGCAAGAGGTTCAACAAAAGGAAGCGTAAGCGCGACCCCCAACCTGAGAAAGATGCTAAGAAGTCGAAAGGCACTTGCTGGTACTGTGGCAAACCAGGGCACTTCAACAATAAATGCTGGTCATACAAAAAGAAGCCAGAAGGATCAAATGCGAAGAACAAGTTCGTGGATGTTGTATCCGAGGTGAACATGCTCGAAGATGCTGGTGACTGGTGGATTGACCGAAGTAACAAGGCACATCTGCAACGACAATAGCTGTTTCACTACTTATGAACAAGTGAGTGATGGAATAGTTCTCTACATGGGCAACTCTTCACCTGTTGTTATCTAAGGAAAAGGGACGTTGGATCTAAACTTCACAAAGTTTTGAAGACCCGAAGACCACCAACTAAAGAATTCAAGATGAATTGATCCAACAAAAAACTAGTTTAATTAATTTTTGAAAACTTTAATAACATAATGAGTATGCAACATGGATTCTCCATTGAACACTTTGTGAACTTTGTTTCCCCTTTTAAGGTTTTCTTACTGTACCTAAATATTTTCAGCTTTCACATGTGTAGTGATATTATTTATTTGGTTTGTATTGATTATAGGATAAATTTGAAATTAGGGATGATTATGAGAACAATTCACTATCTCAGGAAGTGCTGGAAATAAAGTGTTATTCGTTACATAAAGATTAGAAGTGCAGAGTGAAGAAGAAATGGGAGAAGCTTGTGAATGCGGGTACTGACCCCGATGCTCATCCATATAAAAGAGTCAGCATAGATAATTGGAAGTATTTGATTGATCATGTATGGTCGGATCCCAAAAACAAGGTATGTTATGATTTAGTTATAAAATAATAATGTATTATTAACAAGTAATTGAAATCTTATTGAATGAATGATCAATTTATCTACCTATAAACAACTCTAATCCATTTGTATGTCTAACCACCTTTACTATTACAATTGTACCAATACATGGTTGAATCTAACAAGCATTATAGTCATTGTGTGACATACTTGCATGTGCACATGCTTGTGCTATGTCTGGTGCTTGGGCTAAGTTGAACTGGGTTGTGGTTGCTGCTGTTGCTACAGCTACGACTATGTTAAACTACTTAGTACCCTTATCAATAATAACTATATATGTAACAAATATTTTAATTTGTCTATATAGAGTCGCTATAACACCGGCGAACTCAACATGAGCAAGCTACCCTACAATCACACTAGTGGGTCTTGATCTTTTCCAATGGCGATGAGCTTTACGAAGAGAAGTATTTCATTGATTTTATTAACTTTATCAACACTTATTTAATATGTTATCACAGTAATAAAGGATTGTTGATCTTGGTGTTTTGCATTTCACAAGTGAAGGAATGCCAGAGTGTTGCTAGATATCTGTGATTTCTACAAGTACACTTATCAAACCAAGAAGACAAAAGAGTGAATTGATCATATATGCCATGATTTACATGCAGGTATTTAACATTTGTACACTTATAGTAACTATTGTGTTTGACTTATATTAACAATATTTATATTTTACAATTACAAGAAGAGATGCCGACGGTGCGGGATGAGTCTATCGAGTCTGGAATGCCGATGACGCAAGAGGATATATCAAGAGCGGTTCTTAGGAAGAAGAAGGGATACTTAAAAGGATTTGGGGTCTGACCAAAGCCCTCTTCCTGTGATTTTGGGTCGAATGCTGCGTCACAAGCACGTGAGGTGCAATTGAAATCAAAGTTGGAGATACTTTGAGAGGAACAGTAGAAAAAGGAAGTGAAGCAACAAATAAAAGAGGTAGAGCAAGCAAGACAACATGAGGAGATACAGAGGCAAATTTTTAGACTTCAGAGCATGTTGACGTAACTTTTGGAAAATGGTGGCCACCAAATTCCCCACCATAGCTAGTCATGGTATTGGGTAAGTGTGTTAAACCAGATTTCACAATATTTATGTTCAAAATAAAGGCAAACAAACGTGTGAGGAGAATTAGAGAAAAAAAATGTGAGGAAAAAAGGTGAACACAGGCTGTTTGGGGAAGAAAATTGAAAACAGCCCTCAAACAGGCCTGAGATTATCACAGTGACCTTAGCCTACATTAAACAAAATTGTAAGAGCAAGCGGCATCGATAGGATGCATGATTAGAGATTTAGACCCAAAAAAAAAAATGTGAGAGAAAAAGGTGAAAACGGACCGTTTGGGGGCGAAAATTGGAAACAATCCTGAGATCATCATGGTCACCTCTAGTTAGATTAAACAAACTTGTGAGAGCAAGCAATGCGTTGATAGGACATATGATTAAAGATTTACACAAAAAATGTGAGAGAAAAAGGCGAAAACGGGCCATTTGGGGGCAAAAATTTGAAACAACCCCCAAATAGTCCCGAGATCATCATGGCCACCTTAGAATAGATTAAACAAACTTGTGAGAGCAAGCGACATGTTGATAGGACACATGACTAGAGATTTAGACCAAAAAAAATAAAAATATATAAGAGAAAAAGGAAAAAAAAAAAGAGCTGTTTGGGGACAAAAATTAGAAATAGCCCCCAAATAGCCCCAAGATCATCACGGTCACCTTGGCTTAGATTAAACAAAATTGTGAGAGCAAGTGGTATGTCGCTAGGACACACGTTTAGATAATTAGAGGCAAAAATGTGAGGGAAAAAGGCGAAACATATCCTTTTAATTTTTACCTTCACTTTCTTGTTCATGTTACCTTTACTTTCCATATAAATATCTTCATAAAAACATTACCTAACATTTTTTTTTCTTTTTTTATTGTACAGATGGCTAAACTCGTGTAACAAGATGAATTGTACAGGACTAGTTGGCACTTGTTACATTTTTTGAAGGATTATATATTTTTGGATAGATGTGCAGGAAAAATATTTGGATAGACTACTGGTTATATTTTTGCATAGATGCGTATGGATGATAATTTAAAACATAATAACAAGTACTTCTTATGTTTAAAAATTTTATGGCAGATGGATGTGAATTGGATGATTATATAGATTACATGACATTTTGGATTTAACGATTATGTAGTTTACTTCTGAATGAAAACTTAAAATAATTGATGACTTTAATTAAACATATTAAGGATTAGATGATTTGTGTATTTTGTTTGATGTTCACAATGCAATTGATTTTGTTGGTTTAAATGATTCCTGCAAATTACAGGTTATATTGAATGGATTAGATGGATTATTATTATATCATACTGGTCAAATGAAATTCTTTTAATATTTTATTTCTCTTTTAACAAACAAAAAGAATTGAATTGGCGACCAAAATTTGGTTTGGTTTTTCCTCTTTTGGCGACCAAGTGATTGGTTGGGAAAAACAGCTAATATTTTTGCTGACTAAAGTTGTTAGTCGGTTTTTCACAACTCACATTTGCCGACCAAAATGTTGGTAGGAAAAATGTAAATTTGGTGACTAAATAACAACCAAAGTGTTTGGTTGTGAATAGGTATATTCCCGACTAAAGTTTTAGTCGCACAAACATCACTTTTGGCGGCTAATATTTTTGGTCGGGGAATGGTATAATTGTCGGCTAACATATTTGGTCGGGAAAATAGTATTTTTGGCTACTAATGTTTTTAAGCTACATAATGGTTTACTCGGAGTAGTTATATGTTCAATGACTAAAAATTTAGTCGGCAAATATATTTTTATTTTTTCCAACTAACGAATTTTTTTAGTTGCAAATTACTTTTGCCAACTATGTATTCACGACCAAAGTGGCGACTAAATTAGGATAACAAGACACAAGTGCAAAAAAGTGGAGGTCAAGGTATGGAACTCTGTGGTGTCTAGTGGATTAAGAAGGCTGATTGGGCTAGACTAGAGATGGAATTAAGAGAAGACTACGGCTCCCTGTTTTTGTGAAAATACCGACGCCATAGCATATTAAGAAAATATAAATCATTTTATACATAAAATGACCCCTTAATATAAAAATGCATCTATATTATTTTTCTTCCATCTTGCATTCTTTTTATATTTTATACCAAAAAAGTTATTCATCCTATTAAAGATTGTTTTTATAATATTTAATTTTTCTTCTATGTATATATATATATATAAAACATACTGTACATACATGTTTGTTTGTGTATATGGTGAAAAAAATTTGTTCCTTTTTTGGTACCTCTAATAATGAAATTTTAATTCTGTCCCTTAGTCAAACTATGCTCGAGGAGCTTCTTCAAGACATTAGAGATTGATAAACCTACATCATTGGTTGTAATCTTTTGTCTATATCTTATATTTTTTTAGAAAGGCAAAACAACGTCGAAAGACTAAAAAGATTGAGACCGAATAACACTGAAAATCTCAACAGGCACTTCATCCCTCCAAACTCTCCACCCAATCACATGACCTACCATACAAGCTAGCCCATGGGCAGACTTGTTAACACGTCGCAACACATGTGAGTAGCAAAAAGTTGTGAAACAATGACTTGTGCTAATAGCCCCTTGGAGAATATGCCCAAAAGAGGACAACAAAAGGTCATCACATTGGAATGCTTTAATGATTGACAATGAATCCCCCTCCAAATGTATATAACTCAGGCCCAGTTCTGCACCAAAAGAAATTGCACTAGCCGCCGCCAAAGCTTCAGCATAATCCGTGTCAACCTAATGAGGAAGTCTTTCTGACATGGCTGCAACAACCTTCCCGTGTGCCTCACGAACTATCCCACCCACCCCAATGGCCTTCAACTCAGCAAACGTTTCCGCATCAAAGTTAATCTTGAGCACACCCACTACTAGTGGCCTCCATTGCTCTGAATTAGCACAAACCCGCAGGCCTTGTATGCGAACTTGTACTCGACATAATTCTTGAATATAATTACACGCTTTCTGGACAATCTTCGTTGCTACCTGATGAACATTATTAAAAATAGCTTGGTTTTGGGCAATCCATTAACTGCAACACAACACAAAGAATAGCCCTAAACCCGCCTCATCAACTTGCTTCTCGACCTCAACCGTCCATTGATAAACCTCATAGCCTAATCCAATGTTCGTAACCAATGGCAGGGGACTTAAAGCCCAAACTTGTTGTGCCACCTCACACTCCTTAACATAATGTATCAACGTCTCCATAGCTTTGTCACAACAGTCACACCCAAGATCAACAGGGACATGTCATAGCCATAATCGGTCCCGAGTTGAAATAATATTCAAACATGGCCTCCACGCAAAAGCCTTAATCTTGTTAGGAACTCGTAAATGCCAAACCCCTTTCCAAAACTGTTGTTATGCTTCCACCCTATTTGACGATTCCGAATGTGTCCCCATCTTTGATAGATTTATTTGGAGATGATAAGCCGACTGAATAAGGAAGCACCCATCTCGAGTATAATGCCAAATCAACTTATCTGAGGGAAAATAAGGGCTAATAGGTATCCTCCGAACCACTTCCACATCAATATCGAGAAGATGGGCCTGTAACTTTTCCAAATCCCAACACTTTCGATCCGAATCCATTAAGAAATGCACCCTTGAATCAACATGAAGAGTAGGAGAAGAAATTAGAAGAAAAAAATGACCTTGAGGAAACCTCTTATCCCCCCAAATTCGAACGGTGTGACCATCCCCAATATGCCACCGTAAACCTACCAACAAAAAGGTTCTAGACTTGAAAATACTCCTCCAAGTAAATGAGGGCCCAACTTTGCCTCCATAAAAGTCGAGGTTGGATAGTACTTGGCGCGCATCAATTGAGCTAACAATGAGTCAAGAAAATTAAGGTGCCTCCACCCTTGTTTCGCTAACAAGGCACTATTAAAATTTGCCAAACGTCGGAAGCCCATTCCTCACTCCCATTTTGGGCAACACAGAGCTTCCCAGGAGGTCCAATGAATTTTCCTCTAGTCACCACTTTGCTCCCACCAATACTGACATACAATCGAGTCAATTTCTACACAAAGTGTTTTTGGGAGTTGGAAGCATGACATAACATAAGTAGGAATGGACTGAGCTACGACTTTTATCATAACCTCTCGACCCGTGACCGAAAAATGTTTTTCTTTCCAGCTATTAACCTGTTTCCAAACTTTGTCCTTGATAAAATTGAACACCTCCTTTTTGGACTTGCCAATGAGGTATGGTAGCCCTAGGTAGTTGCCAAAGTTAGCAATGATACCCACATTTAGAATTTGATGCAAATCTTCCCTAACCTCATTAACCACATTGGCACTAAAATAGATGGTTGATTTATCAATATTAATTTGTTGCCCAGATGCTTGTTTATACTCCTACAATATCTCTTAAATAACTAGAATCTCCTCCGGTTTAGCCACTCCAAAAAACAAACTATCATTAGCGAATAGGTCCCCCTACGCTAATAGCAACACCAGTAAGATGATGACTATCTTCCTCCTTTCTAATTAATGCCGACAGCCCCTCAGCACATAGAACAAAGAGATAAGGCGACAATGGGTCACCTTGACGGGTCCCCCTAGTCAGACGAAACTTTATGGTCAGCTACCCATTGATCAAAACAGAGTAGCACACTGTTGAAACACATCTCATGATAAGTGCAAAAAATCGATTTGGCATACCCATGCACTCCATAACCCCTTGAATAAATCTCCACTCAACTCAATTTGAGTGCAAAACAACCCTCATTGCCATGACGCTTATTTTTCATAAAATAAAACAACTCGAATGTCATCAAAACGTTATCACTAATTAATCCTCCTCTCCCCCAATAAAGGCACTTTGATTTGGTGAGATCACAAGTGGTAAAACCGTCTTCAAGCGGTTGGCCAACATCTTATAACCTTGTAAATCACATTACAAAGGCTAATTGGCCGAAACTCTGTTGTCCTTCATACCTCTTTCACTTTCGGAATAAGGACTATGAACGTATCATTTATCATACCTATATCATCAGATCCATTCAAGATGCCTAGAACCGCTTTGGTCATATGAGCCCCAACTATCGGCCAAAAACACTGATAAAAAAGTGCATGTTTCCTATCTAGTCCAGGAGCTTTCGTAGGGTGCATCTGATGTAGGTCCTGATATACTTCATCAGTATTAAAAACTCCGGCTAACATAGCCTGCAAATCATCTGATACTCGAGACGTGATTGCCTCAAGTACTCTGTCAACATCATTATGGCCAATGGTTGCAAATAATTGCTCAAAATAATCCACCGCTATTCTCCCAAACTCCAATTCCGTAGTGCACCATCGTCCTTGATCATTCTCCAAACCCGAAATTTGCTTCTTCTTGTGCCCTTGTGACGCCTTTGCATGAAAAACAAGTCGTGTTATGGTCCCCATCCCTCAACCAGTTCACTCGAGCACACTGAAACCAGAAAACCTCCTCTCGCTCAAGGAGTTCATCAACTTCTATAAGTAATCTGTTCCTATCCACCTTCACACTAGTGGATGTGTGATAACCCTGCTCCATATTATGCTAATTAATCTTAATTATGAATGTGATTATGTGTTTGATATGATTTTGAGTGCCATTTATATGAATATATGTGGTTTTGAATTTCTATCTGTTCATCGTAGGAAAATCTGTTTGATTATTTGCTTTAGAATTTAAATTGAAGGCCCTATCGGCCACAGAATCCGAAATTGATTACGCCATTGTGATTAGCGTAATTTTTAGAGCCTACAGTGAAATTTAATTGAAAGTTTGTTCGGATCAAAATAATTAGATTCAGGACGATTAGTTAAGCTCCATTATTTAATTCTAATCACTTTGCCTAAGAGAGCCTATAAATAGGCCTCTATACACACAATTCCACTCTTTGAATTCATTTTGCTGAGATTACACTCTTGAGAGAGAGTGTGTGAGTCAGTTAGAGAGAGAGAAGAGGCTCAAGTTGAAGAATTAACCAAGAAGCTTGAAGATCTTCAAGATCAACTCAAGAATTAACCATAAGTTGGGTGATTAGAGCTTCTAAGTAAGTACGTAAGTATGAATTCATGAGTATAAGTTTGTAAATTTGTGTATTCAAGCTCGTTGGGTGATCAAGAACATCGATTGAGATGAAATTGAAGAATTGAAAGCTTATATGTGCATGCATGTGCATAATTGCCATGGTTATACACATTCCAGCATGTAGCATGTTGAATATAAAGAATTGAGCACCAAACTTTACATGCATGAGTAATTTTGCGTAGCTTCATGATTTTGAACACCATTTGCACCATTTGAAATGAAATCAAGTTAGTATTGTACATGTATGCAAGATTCATGTAAGTGAAGAGCTTGATTGTTTGAATCTTGAAGAATTTGAAATGGTTTGAGAAATGAACCATGACTTTAGTCAATTGGCTCCCAATTAATCATGTCCTTATGTTAGGTGATGTCCCTCCATGTTTTTGTATTACAAATCATGAGTTTGAAGCCTTTGAATGTTGAATTTGAGCGTCAAGAATAGTTCTGGAAAACCCAGAGTTCGGCATGTCCGCTCGAGCGAGGAAAGCGCCACTCGAGCATAAAATGCAAGCTCCCAGCAGTTTTGCAGTCAGTGATGTTCGCTCGAGCGAGGATATTCACGCTCGAGCGGGGAGCCATGTAGTTGACTTTCAGCTATAGCGTCTGAATTCACGCTCGAGCGTAAAAATGAAGCAACCAGTACTTTTGCAGACTATGAGGGTCCGCTCGAGCGGCGGAACCCACACTCGAGCGGGGACCCCTGTTTCAGAAATTTTATAAAGGTGTTTTGTGTTTCATTTTCCGTTCTCTTTCATTTCTAAGCACTCTTAGGCGTACATTGAGTATTGTAAATGAGTTAAAAGGATAAGAAAGAAGCCTAAGAGAAATGTCTGAATTAAGAACAGATTAAATTGTTTGTGACCCATTGTGTTCATGAAATGTATAGGATCGAGTTCCAGGGCAAATCCGTCGGCAGAGCACTGTGAGTAATATCTTAGTAAAGATATTTTGAAGCATGTTATTTGTCCAATTTCTTATTCTCATATAAGTCTTATAAGTTGTTAATTTGAATTGTGGACAAATGTTTGTTATGCCATATGGTTGGGCCAAAGGCTGTTGGGTACAATTGGTTAGGCCAAAGGCCATTTGACATGAATGAAAGAATGGGCCGAAGGCTATTTGGCATGAAAGAATAAATGGGCCGAAGGCCGTTTGACATGAAAGAATAAATGGGCCGAAGGTCGTTTGACATGAATGAAAGAATGGGCTGAAGGCCGTTTGACATTAATGAAAGAATGGGCTGAAGGCCGTTTGACATTAATGAAAGAATGGGCCGAAGGCCGTTTGACATGAAAGAATAAATGGGCCGAAGGCCATTTGACACGAATGAATGGACCAAAGGCCGTTTGACACGAATAAATGGGCCGAAGGTCGTTTGACAAGAACGATTGGGCCAAAGGCCGTCGGATATGAATGAATTGGGCCCGAGGCCATTTGATGTGTTTGGAACCGCAGTCACTTGACCTATATATATATATACTAGATAGAAATATGAATTGGGCCCAAGGCCGTCTGATGTATGTTGTTCTAAATACCGTTCGTGTATTTTCTTTATTTGATATTATTCACTGGGCTTTCGCTCACGCTCATTCATGTGTCTATAGATGAGCCAAGGGAGGTCCAAACCCAGCCTCAGTGAAGTTTGTGTGAATCAGTCAAGTTTTGAAAAGTCAGTCCATACGTCTCACGCACGAGACTTGTTTTTGCCCTTTTGCTAATTTGTTATATTTTGTCATGTTGGCGAGAACTTTGGATTACGGTTGTATATAGTTTCGATTGGCTAACCATGACTTGAATGATCTTGTTGTGTAAAGCTTATATGTTAACTTTCGTTGATGTGAGTTATTAATGTATGTGTGGGAAATGTTGTGACGTGCCATGTAAGCACAGCTCTATGGACAAAAGTTTTAAATTTGCTTCCGTTTGGCCCCTTTACTCTGATAAGTTATGTCTTGTTTGGTTTGCGACCGCAGGTAATCCCTTGATTACTGGCCGGTTATGTCCTTAACCCATAGGAGCGGGTTCGGGTCATGACAGGATGTCCACATTTTTAAGGTTTTGTATCTCTTTCACCTTTTCTCGAACTCTCATATTGACATTCCCAAATTTTGCTCGACTCCATGAAAGGAAACCCATACGTACAGCCTTTAAATTATGACGTAAACCCCTCATATTATGATCTCCATCCATCAACCAATGGTTATGAACAATTTCCTCACACTCCTCATCCTAGAGCCACATGGCCTCAAATCAATAAATCGAAGAACCCCGCCTTCAATTATGATGAACCTACTTATTCCCCAAAATATCAACCAGTAATGGAACATGGTCCGATGTCATTCAGACAAGATGGAACGCAGTAGCACTTAGGAAAGCTCCCATCCATTCAACAGTAGCTTGACCTCGATTTAGCCTTTCACGTACCAACCCATCCTGTCTATTATTACACCAGGTATACTTAGAGCCTACAAACCCCAAATCAATAAGGCCATAATCATTTACCGAGCTGTGGAAAGCATCAATTAGACGTTGGCTTCGCTGATCCATTTCAATTTTCTCATGACTAAATAAGAGTTCATTAAAGTCCCCAACGATCATCCAAGCTAGGTCCGACAAACTTGCCAACTGTCGCATCAAGCTCCAAGAGGCCTTCCTCTGAGACCCATCTAGATTGCCATAAAACCCAGTGAATCACCATGGAGCCAACCCAATCCCATAGTTCACCACAACGTCTATATGGCCACACGAGTAGCTTTTTATGGACACTTGAATATTATCTTTCCATGATAGTGCCAAACCTTCTGATCTCCCAATTCAACTCATCAAAAAGGCCCCAGACAAGCCCTACTTGCATTGCAACCATTCAATTTGCTTCGAATCACAAATGGTTTCCATATGGAACACCAAACTAGGATCTTTTATCTTCATCATCCGCTGAAGATCTCGAACTGTCCACCAATTCCCAAGCCCATTGCAGTTCTAACTTAAGCAGCTCATTAGGCTTGGCAGGGCTGCACCGCAGCCACCACAATTGATTGTTGATCCAAATCATCTGCCACCACTTCGATAACCACTTTGACTTCTTTCCCAACACAATCTCATCTTCCTTTAACCCAGATGTACTGAATTCCCCTTTACGTTTAGATCCCACAGTTAGCTAAGGCAACCCTTGGCCACATCCCTCCCGTGCTAACCTCTTACAATTCTTTGATTTCTTTGTATTCAGACTCAAAACGTGAGCACCATCCACCTCAGCATTAGTAGACAAAGCCCCATCCACAGCACTTATACTACTAGCTTTCTCCAAGCCTAGCCCATCCAAGGGAGTATCACTTATATTATTTACCATACTCAACTCAAAGCCCACAATAGTTGTTTGGCTTGGGCTTAGGTTTGGGCTTGAAAATTGGTAGTTATGCTAGGTGATTGTTAGCTTTTTAGCTATTATTGGGCTGATTTGTTTGATGTAATATTTTTTTTATTATTTATAATTACTCTCTTATTAATTAATAAAAAATAAAGAATAAAATAAAAATATTTAATTCCGGGTCATCCGCCATATACACAACAGAACTCTCAATTATGAAAGAAAATTTTAGCAAATTATTCGGGTAATAAATTTGAGACTTTGAAATATAAATTCACTTCACTTCCTGAACTTTACCTGAAAGAACTTATTTTGTTTCGTATAAGAATAATTCTATCCCAAATGATTAAATTATCCTTTTCTTTCAAAACTCGTCCTCATAGCCATGACTCCGCTCTTCTTCTTTTTTTCTATTTTTTTTTTCCATTTTTTTAATAAATTTTTGAATCTACAAGTAATCTCTTGATTCTAGTTTTGAATTGCCGTGACATGTTTTATTTCATTTTTATCCATCTTACTAAAATATGAATAACAATTACATAATTTTAGTTTACTTACAAATTAATTTTAAATTTCAATATAAAATATATATTTGATAACAAAATTCAAAAACTGCCTAATTTCATTAAAAAATTTGAAAAATAATACAATGAAAAAATCATATATTTTCAAAGTATAGTAAAAATGAAGGATTTTATGCATATTTAATAGAATTTTCTTAATTGGTGGAAAACATATCATTACAGAAAATAAATTTTTTAGGAATAAATTATCAAAAATAGGACTTAATTATCCACCTTATAATCTTGGGAATTAAACGGAACTTATTGATAATTTTCTCAAAACAATCCCATTGGCTTCCTGGTGGGCTTGGCTTTCAATCTGGGCTTGTCTTGGGCACTTTTTGGATTTGTTTTCTTCATGTGGACAAGGTTGGGCTCATGTGCAAAATCAAACATGAACTATTGGGGGTGTTTGGAAAGAAATTTTTTTAATTTTTTTTTTATTAAAATAGCATTAAAAGAAAAAAATAGGAAAAAATAGTTAATAAGATAAAATATCACATCAAACTCATAATCATTTTACTTTTTTCTCTTACAAATATCACATCTAACTATAAAAAAAATCAAACTATCTTCTAAAACACAAAAATTTTAGCTTCATAAAATAGCTAAAAACTAAAATAACCTACTAAAAAAGCAACTTCCCAAACCCCCACATTATATATTGTTTGTTTCCTGCTCTCAAATTTGCTTAAAATTTCAAATTGTTCTCTATTTATTTATCTGCTACTATTATAAAAGTGTGAAGAGCTTATCATTTTTTTTTAAATACCAATTTTACCTTTCAAATCTATTATATGTTCTAAAAGTCATGAAAAGTTCTATATAAATCAATTATCTCTTTATTTTTGGAGTTGAACACTAAAAAACGATATATTTGCTTTCAAAAATCCTATATAAACAAACTGTTTCCATTCTTATTTATTTTTTTTGTTTTAAAAAAGGCTCTCTCCTTATGTTTTACATTAATGATGATTGAAGAATATTTCTTGCTGTTAAATGAAATTTTTCTTTGCCGATCAAAAAAAAATGATGATTGAAGAATAAAAAATGATTAATCTTTCTTATTTATTTTTTGTTTAAATTATATTTTATGAACTGTAATATTTTACATGGTACTTTAATATGGTACATTGTCAAAATTCTAAACAAGAACCACTTTCATTGGTTTTATTTTTTAAATATGTTTTTCAATTTTCAATTTTTTATATTTTCTGAGTTTTGGTAATTAAAAATATTGGAATTTCCTCATATTTTGTATTTAAATTATACTTTTACATGAAAATCTAATATCTAATAATTCAAATAGAATTAAAAAGTAAAATATTAGTAAATTTTTTTTTTTATAAATTCAAACGTGTACTGATTTATTATTATTATATATATTGTTGTTGTTGTTGTTGTTGTTGTTGTTGTTGTTGTTGTTATTATTATTATTATTTAATATTAATATTTTGTTTTCAAAAAGAGTAGAAAACACATTATTTTTAAGTGTATTTAAATTAAGAGAATCTAAATCTAAAAGTAAAATTAAAAAATAAAAAAGTATCAAATTAAGTGAATCTAAAAAGAAAATAAAAAAGTTATTAAAAAAACAATGTCAAAGTTAATATATATATATATATATATGAAAATCAAAAAATTCAAAACAAAAGTTTGAAAAAACAAACCAAACACTATAAACTTCTCATTTTTTCAATATTTCTTTAGTAATTTCTAATTTTATACAAATTATTGACAAATTATTTTCAATTTTTATGTAAATTCAATAATCTAATTAAAAAATCATACATACATAAATTATAACAATATGTTATTCCCTCACATAAAAAATCACATCATTGAGGAAAATTTGATTTTGAAATTCATAACAATATGATATCTCCTCAAACTCTTACGAATCAAAATATTTTTATTACAATGGGTTATAATGATGAACAAAAAAAAAAATTAGAAGATGGTGAAACAAAAAGATCTATTGCAATATGCTCTCTAAGCAAAGTTAGACGAGTTGGAGCAGAAATTGTTCTATCTGTTATGAAGTTCAAGAAAAAACAATGTACCTCATGCATACATTTTAGTCAAAGTATAAAGAAAAAAAAAAAATCAAATAACGCCCAAATATTACCACAACAACTAAAT
The DNA here is from genome assembly GCA_025200525.1 of Camellia lanceoleosa. NCBI lineage: Eukaryota > Viridiplantae > Streptophyta > Magnoliopsida > Ericales > Theaceae > Camellia > Camellia lanceoleosa. The sequence continues at coordinate 46,554,202 of CM045767.1, forward strand.
GATATAAAAAGTAAGTACATTAAATAAAAAGTTTCAACCAATTTTTTGTTATATGTTGATTGCTTACAGATATCATAATAAATTATGTAACTTAAGAGTTTCATAAAAGTGACATTACAAAAACACTTATAAGCATAGATCTATAAATATCGTGAAAATAATTATAAAATTCTTATATTGATAGAAATATTAAGTTACAATGTCATTTAATTTTCTTAAAAAAACTATTTCATATTTTCTACATAAATGAAAATATACTAATGACTAATGTTATATTTTTCATCATACAAGATATTCATGACACAAGAAACGAGACTCAAAAAGTATTGATGTATAAAACTATATTACATATTGATATTAATACATTCTTACACCAATAGTATGCAAATAATATGCAATAGTAGGTTCAATAAATTTGTATTATGAGATGAACTATTAAATAAAATTATGTAATTGTGAATTAATTTCATATATTGAATTGTATTACAGGTACGGATTATGAAAAATTGAAGTGGGAAGTTGATAGAAAAATATTTGTGTAATACTATATATTTAAAGGACCTGCTTATTGTTTATTGTTTAAGATAAGATTGTGATCTCAACAATCTGCATATAAATTAATGTTTATATTTATAAAATTTCTCATTTATCATGTATTCATTTCTTGGTTAGTTGTATTTTGGATACATATTAATTTATACATACAAGTCTTCATACTTTGTATACATATCAAATAGTAATTTAATAGACACGCATAATTGCAATATTAACAATTAATAAAAAAAAATTTCATGTGACACGTGCAATGCACGTGCCTAAAATTTTAAAAATTATGAATACCCTCTTGTCAAAAAAATTATTTAACAAAATTAACAAAATTTAAAATTCCTAACTACTATAATAAAATTAGTAGAATTGTTTATTAAAATATATTTTTAACATCATTAAAATCTATTAAGTGACTTAATGATTTAAAAATAAAAGAAACCATTTGTTATCCGATTGAAAATTTGAAAGGGCGAGATATAATTTTTAAAACATAAGGTAAATCATATTTTAAATAAATATCAAAAAAATGTATTTATAATTTACCCTTATATTTTTTATTTCATATTTTTGAATCATTGCTCAAGCAATGGGTGTTGAATTTTTTAGTATTTACATTTCTTAATTAATAAAAGATAGATTTTGCACAAGATGGACTCTTGTTTTCTACTAACCTAACATTATTGTAATGCTTATCGTAAATCAACAATACTCATTGAATAGTAACAAAAAAGGCTATGAACCCAGACTTAGGAACCCATAATTTACTTAGAATCAGTTTTTGTGGTATATAATGTAGACACCTCATTTTAACCGGCCGTAAGACTTGAACACTTCTTTTGATTACCCGACGATGAAAATCATAATGTGTTTCTCACAAAATCATCAGTAAAAAAGTTGGAATTTGAGCTTTACTGGCAATCCTAATTCTATTTTGGCCTAGTGTAATTTGCATAATCTGACTGTACGGATGTGTTCGAAATGTTTTAAATAGTTGAAAAACACTATTAGATTATTGTGATTGGACTCTGGATAACTTAGATTTAATTAGCCAAAATAGATTGGATGGTCCGGATACACAGTTGCACCTAACAATGTCACATAGAATAATTTCTCTCTGAATTCCATGCAATGACGTCAGGTGACGTCAGCGGCTTGGCGGCGCAACTTAGCTTGGTCTTCAATGGCTTGGCAAAAGAAAAATAATTAAACTTGTGGGTTGGGGGATTCAGATCGTTGAACTATTGTTTGAGAAGAAACATTGAACCATTTTACCACAACAGGAGCTTTGTCTTGTATTTCTCAAGTTATATCTTTTAACTTGACTTTTCCTCCCATCTCGTCCGCGACTTGCTTGGTCACAGCCACTACTAGGCTAACTGCACCCGTGACCTTACCAAGCACGCTCGCAACCATGAAATAGTGGGCTCGTTTTTTTCGTGTGTGGGGCACTCAACTATCCCATTTTTGATCCATTTTTGCACCAAATGCATGCCTACTCATCCTCCATTGACTTGCGCCTCATCTATTGAGATAATACTGTACTTTTGTTTCCTATTAGCTCCATAGTACTCCATTAGTTCCATTATCTTCCGTAAGTGCTTCATTCACATCTTTGACCATTACCTACTTGCATTACCTATGTAATGAGAGTTCTAGTCTTGAAAGAGGGGAGGGATTTTGAGAGAAGAAGTGTAGATAGAATGCTAAATTTGAGTTGGAATTTGAGAAAGAAAAGAATGTTTTGAAAACAAGAGAGTTGTCTTGCCAAACTAGTGAAGTTACCAAGCCTCTATACATCTCATCTTCCCTTGCGAAAAAAAAAAAAAAAAAAAAACTCAAGAAACTAATTGAAAGCAAGTCCTAAAGTCTTAATCAAAGAGAGAATAATCCTTGCCAAGTTGAAGAAGATTAAACGGTGATCAACACACTTGTCCAAAACTATCATTCTAGCTCAAATTCCAACCTTTTGAATTGAGGCTTGAGAACATAATTCACAACCTTGAGGGTGATCAAAAGGAAGTTTGGAAATCAAGAAGTTCATCCTATCTTTAGAAGGTTAATTTTCAATTTCTTTCATTTTCTTGCATTCTCTATCTTATATTTGTTTTCTTGTTTTGTTTTCATATTAGTTTTATTGTAATCTAACCGAAAGTGATTAGTTGAGCCACTTACATATTCCTTATTTGTTCTTTTCTTAGTGATGGAACAAGATATGTTTTGTTAAGCCTAGGCCAGTCGGCTAACTTCCGATAGACGGAACAAAGTAAGCTTCCAGCGTTTAGCATACTAGTTTCCGACGATCCTTAAGACACATGAAGCTTCTATTTTGTTTTTCATTTGAGTGTTTTGTGACCTTGGCAGGAGTCACGGATTTCTTAATTTTCTCAAAATATTAGGCGGTGACTTTAAGGTCTGGTGATGCAGTCCATTTTTGACAAGTATTTTGTAATAAAACGAATTTTTCATAAAAATTGCCAAATATGGACTCTCATCTATGTTTCACATTGCACTCATGAGACTATGTAGACGTCCCCGAACCTCCTGGGAAGGAATCCCGTTTGGTTTGTCTGTGGGTCTACTACAGTTCAGGACTCAAATTGTCACAGTTCTTAATCTGAACCAAAGAGTCCAAATCCGGCAAATCGTTTTGAGAAAATAGATTTTTAGAAAAGAAGTGTCAAACATGGACTGCTTTGCCAGATATAGAGTCACCACCTAAATATTTTATTTTGGGAAATTTAGGAAACCTTGACTCGTTGCCTAAGGCCACGTGTCCGTCATCACCAAAGTTGCCTCGGCTCGAGAACTTGGGTACGATTGGAGAAGGTCACTTCGTGAGCACCCCTGCTCGCCCGATCAAAGATCGGCCTCTACTAACCATGATATCTTGTTTTGAAAACATTATGCATTCTCATTCCGGTTATTAGCCTAGAATTACTATGTTATGCGCACAGCAAACAAGTATAGATCAAATCGCCTAAATTGGAACAAAACATTGCATGTTTGTTTTGAAAATGGTTTGCTACTCATAAGTAGGCTAAAATATGGATTTCAATGAGTTGTTCCAACTCAAACAATCCAACCTTCACCCACAGGCATTCAGGCAGTTTATATCACATAAGCATCTAGCCACATGGTAAGCATGCTGTCATGTTAACATTCACACTCGTGCGAGATGCTAAAACATAAAATACTTACAATGTACTCCGAGCCAAAACAAAGAACATGTTAGTAATCATGCATGATCCAAGTCCATGTTAAGTGGCTAATGCAGCGCATACAAAATGTCACTAGAATAGGCTCGGCTATTCTAAGGATGACATATGAAATGCACAGATAGCATGTATTCAAGTTAGATTTGAAATACTTATGCAGTTAGCATGATGCGCGCGAGCCTGGTGCATGCAATACTGATGAATGATGCACCCATGCATAACATAAGGATGCTAAAGTAAATATGTCCTAATACTAACCATCAAAAGCCGGTAAGTAAAAGAGAGAAAGAAGTGGGGGTTGGCAGGCATGCACACAAGCACCCACACTTATTACAAATTTGCCCTCGCTCGGAGGGACAGAAAGAATAATACACTTAATTAACCTACAAGCTAATTAAATAGTACAGACAAATTAAACTAGTTAAGTAGATTAACTAATCTAATAAAACAGTAAAAAGTAGCCTCGGGAAGAGAGTCCAATGCACACGCGCTGCGGTTTACTCGAAAGCCCATCGTCATGCTTCTGCTCCTCTGAAGACTGCCAAAGTCTCAGGGTTGCTTCTTTGAGTTCTGTGGGACACCACCGGCTGAGGGGGAACACCACCGGCTGGGAAAAATGATCACTGGCCACCAATTGATCCATCGGCCAACAATGGATGGTCGGTCGGCACTGTAGATGGGCAGCCGGCCAAATATTCCTGCAGAAACTGGTTTGACAGCAATAGAGGGCAAAACTTGGCATGGCAATGCATTTCAAGCAAATGTGTGCGCCACCACATCCCTTATCATATTTATGACTCAAAGGGACATGGTTCTCGATTCTCGGGCCACCAATTGCGCATTTCAATGCGCGATGGCCCAAGGAAACCAAGTGTGCACTTTGATTTCAAATGAAATGCAATGCAAATAAACCAACAAAGGGGCTTTCAACCTCTATCATGATTTGATCAAGAGGTGAAAGATGCATGCAATGATGTGCAACTTAGGCATGAGTGCTAAGTATGCAACATAGCAATGCATATAAACAAACAAGCATGCAAAGCATAAGACAATGCAAATGAACAAGCATGCTAGATGTAATGTGGATGTTAAGGCATGCAAGCAAGCACGTGACTTCATTCAATCATGCAACTCCAATCATGCGACAACACACAAAGTGAGCATGCAACAACATGCAAAGGGGATGGACTTAAACTAACATGGATAGCTCGCAAGCGTGCCAAAATCAGTGGCCAATGCTATGGAAATGAGGGCACAATAACATGCAAACATGCATGCACACAAGGACCAATTCCTAAGCGTAAAGGAACAACTTCTAAGCACACATAAAAGGAGGTAAACATGGACAATTAGTATGCAATGTAAGCTCTGAAAATTATGTCAAAGATGATGCCAAATCAAGCAAACATGACAAGCATAGCATATAATTGGTCCAAGTACTTAAAGCATGATCATATGACACATGAAGCAAATGACCAAAATAGATCAAAACAGTCCCCAATCATGTTAAGGCAAGCCCCAAAAATCACTTAGATGGCATCTAAATGATCTACTCACTGAGGCGTGCACAAGTGCTTAAACATGGAGCATACAACACAACCTCTTAAAGCATCAAAGGAGTGACAATAATACAAGCATGTAAACATATTACAAGGACTGAAATGACATGGTAAGTGGTTCCAAACCACTAAAATGATGCAAGTAAAGCATGCTACACACTCACACACCGAAGGCTAACAAGCCAAAATGCAAGGTGGCTATACTAAGCATATGATGGTCGACCAAAACAACCAAAAATAGAGCTTAAGCATGCTAAAACAAACACAAAAGCTTCACAAAGCTTGGCCAAAATCATGCTAGAATAAGGGTCAAAACCTAAAGCATGTTAAAGGCCTAAACATGGCATTACAAGGCATGTATGCTAAGCAAGCATGGTGTACCAAAACCAACTCAAAACAGTGCTAAATCATGACATAATAAGCACAAAAAATAGCTAAGGCATGGTCAACACGAACCTAAACAATATGCTCTCTCAAGAGGCTAAAATAGTCCTTTTCAAGGACAACAAGGAGAGGGGGTGGCCCTCTCCTACTTGGGACCTCAAGGCACCATCCTCACCTCTGAAATCCCTCAAGATTTTAGTGGTGAGGAGGCCCAAACACAATGGTCCCGGAGCTCAACCAAAATGGCACAAAACAAGGGCCTAACAAGGCTTAAGAGGGGTCAAACAATCGCAAAACTTAAAACACCCTTAACAAACTATTTTTAGCACTAAAAAATAGTACTTTTCTATGTAATATGTGAAGCTCAAAAATAGTTGTAAGATAGGAAAAAATACAATGCAAAAATGGGGTAAAAAGGGACAAAAGTCTTACCCTTGTAGACTATCTTCAAAAATGGAAGACTAGCTGGTTCTTTATGTTCAAATCAACTCCAAAACTCCAAAAACAAGCCTCAAGGACCTCAGCTCCAAGAAAAGGTGTAAGTCTAGGTATTTGTGTGCAAATCTAAGACTAAAACACCTTAAGGGCAAAAAGAGAGAGAGAGAAATAGATATAGGATAGATACAATTATGCTAACCCTAAAAACCAGAGCTCTCCTCTAAAATTTTGTAACCCCAAAAGAGGGAGAGAAGACCTCATCTTATAGAGCTTCAATCGTGTAAGCTTACAAGACAAGCTAGCTAAGAGGGAGATCCCTCCATACACGTGTATGGAGGGGAGCCAAGTGCATGCCAGCTGCACAAAAATATCTGCAAAAGCAGATGCACAGTAGTCAGCAGGCCAAAAATGCAATTGATCAAAAAAAGATAGCCGGCCGACCATCTATAGTGCCGGTCGGCCAAACATTTGGCCGGTGGCAACATGACACAGCCGGTGGCCTCAAGCCATGACCAGTGGAGTGTGGGGATGGCCCACAAGCCATTCCCTGCCCCTCCAAGGCAAAGCACAAGTGTTTGGTGCAAAACTAAATACAAAACAGTCGAGTCGAGAGATCCTGAGGCAAGGCGTGTGGCCGAGACCTCCGGGAACTCAAGACAAACACAAACAAGGATGATCACCGAGTGTTCAAACGATGACGTCTAAGTCTTGAGGATGGTCAAAAATGGGGTGTCTACAATTGCCCCTCTTTGACTGAAATCGAAAGTTATAACAATGACGGGAGTGAATGTCAAAGCCCAGAGATGACCCGTTTTTGACAAGGCCGAAGACTTAGACAAAGCACGCAAGACAGACAAGATATGCGCCCGAAGGCAGGGGCAAAATGCAAGACAATGTACAAAGCCAAGCATAACTTATGATCATGCAAAGAAAGCTGTAACGAAGCATAACATGCGACAGTTCTAAGCTAGCATACACCAAACTACACTACAATGCAGAAAGGATGTAAGAGAATTATGCAATTCTCGATACGTCTCACTCGGAGGATATAATACCTATCCGGTTCGTCTGGTTGCACCAGCCTCAAATGAACCGTACATAAAATATCGTGCCTGAAAAAGAAAGCAACTTAACAGGTACGATGCCGTTAGCAACATGCATAACATGCAAAATGAATGCAAAATGATATGTAATATATACAAAACTATGTATAATAATGCAAAAGGAAATGCAATGCAATTGAAAACAATGCAAACGACATGCAATGCAATTGAATCATGATCCAATCATGAGCGGTTCAAAACCACACAAATGTTAAATAGATTGATGGAAGTAACAAGTCCGTCTACCATAGAAAAGGTGCCGCAACCCTCAAAGCACGTACATATACAGAACTATGATTGATGTAGACAGACACAAGAGCGAGTATTGGGTGGAATGACATAAGTGGGGAAACAACCCGCTAACGAAAGAACAATGATCCTAATGCTGGATGCAAAAATTACACTACAATGTAATATATACAGTGGATATGGCATGCAGCCAAACCAAATCTTGCCTAGGAAGGGCATGGACACAAACAAGCCACATTTAACATGGAAAATGGCGCCGCAACCCTCAAACCAAGTTCAACATGGAATAGGCGGCGTACACCAAATCTCATAACCGCGTTTCAACATGAAAAGTACGGGCACATACCAAACCAAGCTCAACATGGAAAGGCGCAAGCCATAGATGGACGGGGTGATGCAGTGAATGCATGCAAGCTAAAATGCGATATGCACTGGAATGGAATAGATACGATGGATAAGGCACGCAGGCCAAACCAAATCTTGCCTAGGAAAGGCATGTACACAAACGAACCGCGTTTAACACAGAAAAGGTGCCATCACCGTCAAACCAAGTTCAACAAGGAATAGGCGCGTACACATGCAGAACTGTGCTTTAACGTGAAAATTATGAGCACATACCAAACCAAGCTCAACAAGGAAAGGTGCGAGCCATAGATGGAGGTAATGCAATGAGTGCATGCAAGCTACAATGCAATATTTACAATATGCACTGGGATGGATGTTTACAGTGGAAATGCATGACATATGTACTATATTACAATGAAATGCATGACATATGCATTATTCACAATGAATGCATGACATATGCATGTGTGTTTTTTTTGGCTTAGATGCATGACATATGTAGTATTTAAAATGATGCATGACATATGCAATATTTAAAATGATGCATGACATATGCAATATACATTTTTTTTGAAATACATGCTGCATGGGGTGCGCGACAACACAAGTCGCTTGAAATGCATGAGCTTTGTTATTTTGAATGCATGATTATGCATGATTTTGACAACGCGTGGCTTTTGAGATGCATGACAATGCATGTACTATGCACACCAATGCACCGAAGGTCTTGCACCTTTCAAGGATTTAAGGTCTCCTAGACCGTGGAGTGCACAGGATGGTGTGATGCGCAAAATAGCGCGATTGAGATGCGATGCACAAGACAGTGCGAGTATGATATGTGTATGACACTTATAAGATGTGTGCGTAACAATGTGAACGACATAACGCATAACCAGCGTGCGTTCACGACAAAGCGTTGCAATGCAATGCAGGATAATGCAACGGATGACGTGTGCTACGATGCATGCCGACATGCAAGCAACAACCGAGCGTGTTTAAGGTCTTGCCAAACCGTGCGTGTTTAAGGTCTCTCCAAACCGTGCGTGTTTAAGGTCTCGGCAGATCGTGCATGAAAGGGCGAAACAATGCAAGTAAGGTATGCAAATGCAAGACAATGCATACGGGGGAAACTTTTGATTCTTGCAAGAGACAAAAAGGATACATCACACCCGTATTCGAGTGTCACGCACAGAAGACACAGTCTAAAGTCAAAACGGAGGCCGATTGAGCTGCGGAAATGCACTTTCTTGCACTTTTTTTGAGCAATGAAGGTCCCAAACTATACATCTAACCCAAACAAGGTTGTCGAAGGCTCACCGGCCAGAAGGGGAGGTCATCGGCCATCCTCCGGCCACCAAAACACATCACCGGCCAAATATTTGGCCGGTCGGCCAAAAATGTAGCCGACCGGCCAAAAATGCCTTAATCAGGACAGTTTTGTCTTTTTGGCTTGGGTTTTTTAAAATAGGGTTTCAAACCCTATTTCATTCACTTTTCTTGGCTGAAATTTTACTCTCTCTCTCTCTCTCTAGGGAACTTTTCCACTTTCATTCTCCCGTTTTCTTGTGTTTTTGACCCTATTTCGTCGTTCGATTCGCGTATACCTTCGCGGTTTGAACATTTTGAACCGATTGAAACTTCGTTTCGGTGTAGTTTTCTTGATTTCCACCTCTTGGGGTTTGTTTCCCACAAGTTTTTCTTGATTTCCGTACATTTTCCACATTCTGGCTTTTCCGGCCATTTTTCACCTTCCCGGGGTTGACTTTTTGTTAACTCTTCACATTCTAGCCCTGTTTTCACTTTTCGGCCATTTTTACACGACCTTTGACATGGTGGACGATATTCCATAGGGCGAGACTCCCCTGGAGCATGAGATGGACCCCAGGGTCGAGCTCCTCCCCTTGAGCATCCGCCCGTTCGACCCAGCGACCTACCGGTCGGCGATTCACATCCTGCCTCCCGACGGACTCCGTCAGTTCAGGAGCTTTGATAGGGCGGTGCCTCCAGAGCTTCTCTTACGCGAGCCGATGTCACATCTGTCCTTCGGCGCTTCCGAGGTATATTCTTTCCTTTGTTTTATTTTTCGCAATGTAGAACGCTTAACTGCCATAGCTGATTATGCTCTGTAACTGCTTAGCCCGGATATACCGATACACTCTACGTTGTAGTTGACTGTGAACATACTTGTAATCTGATATCTGTTTGAATCGAACACGTGCACACACACTGCACTTGCCCTGAACCACTCAAACACACTAACACAGTACACACTGTAGTTTACTATAAGCACACCGGCACCCGATATCTGTTTGAATCTGAAAAATGTGCACACATGATGTATCTATATTGAAACACCCAAACACGCCGACACATCTCATGTTGTAGTTCACTGTAAGCACACCGGCACCCAGTATCTGTTTAAATTTGAAAACATGCACACATGCTATATCTTCACCAATTCTGAATGCTTTTCAAAACTATACATTTTACATTGCTTCGCAATTGTTTGCTTGAAAACAAGGAGATTCCCATACTGTTCGGGGGTATGGGAGCATTGCCGCCCGAGATTGGTACGCGGAGCTACCCGATGCGGTTCGCCACATCGTGGATCAGGCCCGCTTCGGCGCATTTTGCAGAGGGCTTTCCAGACTCACCACGAGCAGGCCTCTCCTTGCCGCTCTAGCGGAGGGGTGGCGGGACACCACCGATTCCTTCTACTTCTCTGCTACGGGAGACATGACGATGACTCCCTACGACTTCTCGATGCTCACTGGCATCAGGATAGGAGGTGATCCGATCCCCTTCGACACCGACATGGACGAGTGGGAGGCTGCTTAGATCTACCTGCTCGGCAAGGTGCTGCCACTCGCACGTCCCGGCTTTGTTCGATATTCATGGTTCGAGGTGCAGTTCAGAGTCCAGCCAGCCTTAGTCGAGGAGGCTCCGATGACTCAGGAGGCGGTGGAGCGTTATGCGCGGGGCTTCCTCATGTTCCTGTTGGGGACGACCATTTTTGCCGACCGGGCGAACACTGTGCCCCTCTGCCTGCTCAGCGCTCTCGTGGATGTCACCCGAATCTTGCGCTACAACTGGGGTGGCGCTGCTTTGGCCACTCAGACGTATATGAGCTCAGTTCTGCTGATGACAGTTGCTCGGGGCTCTCAAGCGAGCTTGGGAGGTACATTTCCTTCTCTACTTTTCATTTCTACTTTCCATTTTCTGTACTCTATACACTGCACACACTGTGGTTTGCTTCACGCTGAAAGTATACTGTACACCCGGCACACACATATACTGTTTTACACTGACTGTACACTACTCACACTGTGCACTCTGCACAATGCACCTCACAGTACACGGTCCTACTATTTCTGCTCTATTCTATATTCTGCTTTATCTGATAAGCATACTGGTATTTGCTCTGCAGTTGTGGGTCTACGCCTACTTTTCGAGACTTGCGCCTGTGCCAGACGTGGAAACCCCTCTCGTCGTCCCGTTCTCGCGCCGATTCGATGGGAGGTGTGTGCGGAGGCCCAGGGAGACGTTTATCTTTTTTCGCCGCTACTTTGACACCATCACCCCGGCAGAGGTATGTTTAACTTGCAGTTCATTTAAACTTCGCTTTACACTATATTTTCAAATGACAGTAGATAACAACCTGTATTTCATTTTCAAATCACCTGTCGGCCTTGGGCTCCATAGCCAGCGACAATTCGGGACCGATTTATTAGTGCTGAGGAGACCTCACATTTTCGGATTTTGCTAGAGCGCCCGATCTGTCGGGCTTGGTACCTGGGTGAGCGTTCCCTACGCCAGACCCTAGGTTTACTTGAGCAGATAGTCCCTGTTCATCCTCCCGAGCACATGAGGGAGACAGAGAGATTCACTCCCGAGCAGATGACTGATTATACGATCGGCTGGGAGGCAGATGGTTTCAGGGGCGAGGGCGACTATTCAGAGTACGTCCGGACCTTCATCATGCGGCCTCTGAGCGGTGGCCGTCGAGCTGAGAGAGAGAGGCCAGCGGCGCCAGCGATCGGAGCGGGAGCAGGAGCAGGGACATCGAGGACAGCTCGAGTCCGTGGCAGGGATGGAGCTCGGAGGTGATGAGGGGCTAGTTGGCCAGCGCTCCCTACTTCAATGACATGCCGGGGACAAGGTAGGGTGACTTACCAGATTCCCATTGCTCCCTCTCCGGCTGATCACGAGTTAGTCGGGTTCTACGACTTACCACCGGTATGTACTACTTCATCTTGCATCTTGCATTGTCATTTCATTTCAATTTATTTGATATTCCGCAGAATACTGATGCATCTAATACTTTTGCAGGCTTCCTCCGAGTACACCCGCCAGTCTCTAGAGCTGGCTGCCTCTATGATGGGAATGTTCCAGCAGAGTCTTGATCTTCTAGCCATCTATGGCATTCCGGTATGTTCTTCAACCGCAGTCTCAAAATTTACACAATTTGATGCATGATATTGTCGACACAACACCCGACGACACGGCCCTCACGGCATTTGATACATTGCATTCATACATGGGATCCCGCACTAATTCACTGTTCACAGTATTCATACATTGTACTCATACGCATTACGTGACCGATAAACCGCCACAAGATCCACACATCAGACTTCATACACCGTGATTCGTGACTGATAAATTGTTCATAGTATTCTGATGCATTTGCCTTTTGTACTTTTCAGCATCCCTTCCAGATTCCTCCGGTAGGTGGTGCTCCGGCCGGGCCTCCCGTTTCTACCCGAGATGGCAGAGTATACCTCCGCACCAAAGCGGGGCGCACTCATGTAGGGTGCAGCTCATGGGCTCCAGTTCATGATAACGACGATGATGAGGAGTCTGAGGCTGAGGCAAAGGCGGAGGCTGAGTCGTCAGGGGAGGAGACCGGAGATGGCTCGGACTCGGGCTCAGATGACAGTGTTGATGATGCTCCTGGACCTTCGTCCAGGAAGAGGACTAGGACGGACTTGTAGGCCTGAGACCTTTGGACATTGATACAGATTTTTGTTGTTTTTCTTCTTTTTTGTATTTTTTGCTAGTAGCTAGAGTACCTTGTACTGCCGCAGGCTGATTTTTATTTCCAAAACTTTGTACTTGAAAAAGATGATGAAATGAAACAATCCTTTTTTGTCTGAAAAAGTGTCACATTTGTACATCTATACATTGCATCGCATTACATCATATTACACCTCATTGTAAATGAGATTGATCTGTTGTCTGAAAATTGAACACTTGCATTGTAATAACTATATAACGAATCAGCCAACAACAAAACAACTCAAGCAACCCATTGCCCCATTTTGAACACACAGCCCATACTCTACTGAGGATTAATCTTCATACAGCCCATAACACAGCACTCGGTTCATTCTACACATGGCAAATCCTGAACAAGTAGCCCAATCTGACAAGACGAACTACAAAGGTGAGACCGACTGAAGTTGAAGCACACTCAGATGCCCCAAATTTTTGCTTTCTCCTTTTGCTTTGCCTAAATGTAGAGGATGGCACAGCACTCTGACCACAAACGACTTTTGAAATTGAAAAAGGTTTCAACCTGGGTATTGAGCCTATGACTGAACGCAGCGGAAAAAGACTCAAACAAAAGGTACACGACCTAAACACAACGAAACACGCTCGGAAAAGACTCAAAACAAGAGTTGAGGTAAACAAAACAAAAGACACAACACATGGACGTGTTTACAAAACTGAAAGACCTTAGATCTCGAGGAGCCAGTTCCTCCGGGTATGTTTCCCACCCTTTCTCATTTGTGATCCTCACATCACTCAGCCCTCAGGCTCAGTTTTTTCTCTCAAAACCCTTTTCCTCACTTTTCTCTCGACTTACACCTCTCTATTCTTTATTCTCTCATTTTTTCGCCCCTCCCCAGGGTTATTAATGGATGAACAGGAAGTTGTGGGTTCACGCCCAATACTATTAGCTCGCAGCTATTTCTTCTAGCGACGTCCAGTCGGTGTCCCAAGTAAGGGAACAGAGTATCTTGATCCATTCTGATTCGTGCTCCACACTTGGTTCAATACCTCGTTGCTCAGAGGTTGTTGAGGGCTTTCAACCCTTTACAGACAGCTTCGGTTGTGCCTTCTTCTAGCGAATAGAGTGCCTTTCTGACAAGTATGCTGATAAAAAGGGGGGGAAAGACAGAACACCTGACTCGACTGTGCCCCCAGTTCATCACTTTGACCATTTTTTGGTTTTGATTTTCTACTAAAATAGTTTTGACCAAGGTGAGAGTTAGATTAACATACTTGTTCGATTTTTAAAATCATGCAAGTCGGGCTACGAGCACTGAATTTTTTTTTTTTTTTGGGTCCATAAAAAGGGTCTAGTTTTGGAAAATGGAATAGTTTTTGAGAAAATAGTCAGCCTCAGTAAAAATTTTCAAAAACTATTTTTGTAAACGGTCAATGCTCAACGAGCACGGAACCTACCCTCAAGATGCGCAACCTCGGACTGGAGGCGATGGAAAATTGCCCCTTGCTTGAAAGAGCCGCATGGCAACGGAAAGTTGCCCCTGGTTTGAATGGCGACTTATGGCAATGCATGGAAACGAAAAGTTGCCCCTTGTTTGGATGATGTCGCGGCATTTTGTAGTCAATCTTCATTAGCGATGATCGCAGCCGAACTCTCGGATACGGAGAAGATGAAGACGGTCAAAACCAATATATGGACACAGTCACTGTGAAAGTGTTGGTGGCTAGACTTCAGGATGAAGTTGCCTACGTATCCCAAACATGGGAATCAAGCCTTACGTAGTTCTGGTTGTCACAACCGAACTATCGGATTCAGAGAAGGCAAGGATGATCAAAACCATTACATAGACTGAGGCACTATGAAAGTGTTAGGAGTTGGACTTCAGGACGAAGTTGCCTACGTATCCCAAACATGGGAATCAAGCCTTACATAGTTCCGGTTAAGGTACACTCGGGTATTTTAACCTTCACTTTTTAGGCTCTAACTTTTGCCAAGGCGCCCGATGCGGGTTTTCGACCTTGCGAGCTTCTTTTCTTTTTTTTCTTTCTTCTTCTTTTTCTTTTTCTTCGTATTGTATTTTATTTTGCATCCTTTTTTTTCTTTTTGTATATCTTTTTTCTTTTCTTTTGTATATATTTTTTTTCTTGCTCTAACTTTTGCCTGGGTCGCCCTTCCGGGTTTTCGGCCCAGTGAGCCTCTCAAAGGGTAAAACTGTAACAAGTCCATGCCAAATGGTTTTGAAATTGAAGCCCTCTGTATCTAGGAGAATGGCTGTTGTATTCGGCTGTTCGAGCATGTCCGACATTTTGCTGCTCCTAGTTCAAGGGGTGCTTCTGATTTGGCCACACAGGTCTCACATGGCGGTTGATCGTTGAACGTTCTGAATGGGTTCAAGGTTTGAAAACAAACGGACTGAGTCTTGAGGCTGAGAGCGACCCTAGGCTGCACAATCTCAAGAGCAATTCCACGTAGGTCTTCACAGGACCGCGCAAGACATTTCGTTTTTGAAAGTTTTTATGAAAACGACGCATCGCTCGCGCTGAAGATAATGTGGAACCAATCTGGATCAAACTAGGGTCCTTCTCAGTACTCACGCTAACAAGCATGATTTCATTCATTAAAAGGCTTAGCACGCCTATCTTTTTCTCAAATTGATCAAAGTTTTTGCAAAACCAGAGAAATTCCTTCCTCTTCGTTTTCATCACCACAGTGTTCAAAAAGGTTTTGGAAAAAACTTAAGTCATTACAATGATTTTCAGGGCACAAGAGAGCAGGTGGAATGTACTGTCGTTTCATTCAAATCCTCTGGCACAACCAGCCCAAAATAGCAATAAGCACGGAAACATGATAGCCGTAGCTGTTTCATTCAGATTTCCTGGTTGCAACTGGCTCCACAGCAGAGACAGACTCAAAAAGAAAGCAAAAGGAGTAACTACAAACAAAATGGTGTTCGAGGCAGCAACCCCGGAATCACCTGACATTCTATACAAGGGGACTGACTCGCTACAACAAGACAGACCCTTAAGCAAGAAGGACTGACTCAAGATAATGAGACAGACTCAAAACAAAACAAAAGACTGACTCGACACCCAAGCTAGAATTTACAAAACCTAGCATTCACAGATGCTCAAGAACGCGTGCTAGACGCCACATCCAAAAATACACCAAGTGCCGCCCGCAGGTGGTTCACTCCCTGATTATATACTCGTAGTATCAGTATCCTCAAAATCCAATAGCTGGGTAGTAACGGACTTGGTTGAGGTGGATGGGAGGATAACCTTGTTGTCGATCAAATCTTGCACCTCATAACGGAGGCAGAAACAATTATCGGTAGCATGACCTGTTTGCTGGTGGTACGCGCAGTACAAAGCAGCGTCATGTGTGAGAGGGAGATTCTTCGGGAGAGGCCGAGGCTCCAAGGGTTTAAGGTGCCCTCTTTCGGCTAGGATCTGGAGTGCCTTGGACAGAGGCATGTAGAGAGCATGAAAGACCCTGCGCCCTCGGGGTAGGTACTTTGAAGGCTGAGCATTCTTGCTAGGCGCACTAGCGAAAGGGTCGACAAGCACTGCCTTAACTTTTTGATCTTTCCCGGGTGCAGGGTTGGGAATGGAAGGACCTGTTCTGGCATGACGGGGCCTATCCCAGTTTTCTGACTGGCTAGTACTGCCTTCGGCTGGAGTGGGGAAAACATTATCCACTGTCTTGGTCATGACTGCAAACACCTGTTGCTTACTCATCCCCCCCCCCCCGGCTTTCAAAGCCTTGACTACCCACAACAGTTGTTCAATGGGATCGGCATCTGCCTTCATTTTGTACTTACCTCTGGTCTCAGCCTAATCGAGGGTTTGGGTTGATGTTGATACGTCATTGCCATAGCCGGAGGCTACCTCGGGTTGGCTAAGTTCGATCACAATCCGTCTTAATAGCGGGGGCTCCTGGGGTACAAGATTTTCGGTATATGGTGCAGCTGGTGGCGAAGCTGACATTCCGTAGGCGAGATCCGTCACGGACCTCTGGAGGTCACCTATCATCCCCATCAACTTGAATGTCGTGGGCTTATGAGCCTAGTACAACTGGAGGGTCCAGACCGGGTGCGCAACAGGCGACCTGGGTGGATGCGGTACATCAACATTGGTCTCACTTTGTAGAGTGATTCCTTGATCTAATGCAGTTGTCATAACCACAATCTCTTCTGAATTCTGTGTCATCATAGGTCTTTCCTCAGCAAGGGCGAACACTGGCTATTCTGGATCAACTCTCTGAACTGAAAGGAAAAACAAGCAACACTTCAGCCCAAACGGATCAAACACAGGTGTAGTCGAACGACTGTACTCTACTACTGATCACTGTTCTCTAGAATCACTGCCCCAAAACACTGAATCGGATATCCACAGCTATAACTAATTCTCATAAATATCGATACCGGTGCCCTCAGGCCTGATACTCAAACTTGCAAACTGATATGTGTGTTCCTGTAGAGAGATACTCTAAAAGCACATAGCAAGTAAAAGAAAGCCAAAACACCCCTATGTTGGGGTAGGGTTTCCCTGTACTATTTTGTTTAGGAGCTCGGGTTTCACTATGCACGCAGCGATTTCAAACAACCTATATTGAGTAAGCAACCTGTCCTAGCTTGGAATGGTCACTATGGATTCCGAATATGTACTAGGTCGAACGGTCGAAAAGGGTGCCCTGGTAAAACCGAGGTTTGTGTTCTCAAAGCGAGCCTCCGGTAAACCGCTCAGGAATAGCAGATGGCCAACACGGTGTCCTAGGCGCACCAATGCACATGCAATGCAAAGAAACACATAAGTGAAATCAAAACAAGAAATCACGAGTTCAAGTCAAGCTCTCTAAACTCCCCAGCAGAGTCGCCAGAAACTGTAGACATCCCCGAACGTCCCGGGAAGGAATCCCGTTTGGGTCGTTTGTGGGTCTACTACAGTTCAGGACTTAAATTGTCACGGTTCTTAATCTAAACCAAAGAGTCCAAATCCGGCAAATCGTTTTGAGAAAACAGATTTTTAGAAAAGAAGTGCCAAACATGGACTGCTTTGCCAGATACAGAGTCGCCATCTAAATATTTTATTTTGGGAAATTTAGGAAACCTTGACTCGTTGCCTAAGGCCACGTGTCCGTCATCACCAAAGTTGCCTCGGCTCGGAAACTTGGGTACGATTGGGGAAGGTCACTTCGTGAGCGCTCCCACTCGCCTGATCAAAGATCGGCCTCTACTAACCATGATATCTTGTTTTGAAAACATTATGCGTTCTTATTACGGTTATTAGCCTAGAATTACTATGTTATGTGCACAACAAACAAGTATAGATCAAATCACTTAAATTGGAGCAAAACATTACATGTTTGTTTTGAAAATGGTTTGCTACTCGTAAATAGGCTAAAATATGGATTTCAATGAGTTGTTCCAACTCAAACAATCCAACCTTCACCCACAGGCATTCAGGCAGTTTATATCACATAAGCATCTAGCCACATGGTAAGCATGCTGTCATGTTAACATTCACACTCGTGCGAGATGCTAAAGCATAAAATACTTACAATGTATTCTGAGCCAAAACAAAGAACATGTTAGTAATCATGCATGATCCAAGTCCATGTTAAGTGGCTAATGCAGGGCATACAGAATGTCACTAGAATAGGCTCGGCTAATCTAAGAATGACATGTGAAATGCACAGATAGCATATATTCAAGTTAGATTTGAAATACTTATGCAGTTAGCATGATGTGCCGAGCTTGGTGCATGCAATACTGATGAATGATGAACGCATGCATAACATTAGGATGCTAAAGTAAATATGTCCTAATACTAACCATTAAAAGTAGGTAAGTAAAAGGGAGAAAGAAGTGGGGGTTGGAAGGCATGCACACACGCACCCACACTTATTACAAATTTGCCCTCGCTCGGAGGGACCGAAAGAATAATACACTTAATTAACCTAGATGCTAATTAAATATTATAGACAAATTAAACTAGTTAAGCAGATTAACTAATCTAATAAAACAGTAAAAAGTAGCCTCGGGAAGAGGGTCCAATGCACACGCGTCGGTTTCGGTTGGAAGCCCACTGTCATGCGCAAGCTGCCTCTGTTTTCCCTGCTCTGCTGCTCTGAAGACTGCCAAAGTCTCAGGGTTGCTTCTTTGAGTTTTGTGGGACACCACCGACTGGGAGGGAACACCACCGGCTAGGAAAAATGATCACCGGCCACAAATTGATCCATCGGCCAACAATGGATGGCCGGTCGACACTGTAGATGGCCGGCCGGCCAAATATTCCTGTAGAAACTAGTTTGATAGCAACATAGGGCAAAACTTGGCATGGCAATGCATTTCAAGCAAATGTGTGCACCACCACATCCCTTATCATATTTATGACTCAAAGGGACATGGTTCTCGATTCTCGAGCCACCAATTGCGCATTTCAATGCGCGATGGCCCAAGGAAACCAAGTGTGCACTTTGATTTCAAATGAAATGCAATGCAAATAAACAAACAAAGGGGCTTTCAACCTCTATCATGATTTGATCAAGAGGTGAAAGATGCATGCAATGATGTGCAACTTAGGCATGAGTGCTAAGTATGCAACATGGCAATGCATATAAACAAACAAGCATGCAAAGCATAAGACAATGCAAACGAACAAGCATGCGAGATGTAATATGGGTGTTAAGGCAAGCAAGCAAGCATGTGACTTCATTCAATCATGCAACTCCAATCATGCGACAACACACAAAGTGAGCATGCAACAACATGCAAAGGGGATGGACTTAAACTAACATGGATAGCTCGCAAGCATGCCAAAATCAGTGGCCAATGCTATGGAAATGAGGGCACAATAACATGCAAACATGCATGCACACAAGGACCAATTCCTAAGCATAAAGGAACAACTTCTAAGCACACTGAAAAGGAGGTAAACATGGACAATTAGCATGCAATGTAAGCTCTGAAAATTATGTCAAAGATGATGCCAAATCAAGCAAACATGACAAGCATAGCATGTAATTGGTCCAAGTACTTAAAGCATGATCATATGACACATGAAGCAAATCACCAAAATAGATCAAAACGGTCCCAAATCATGTTAAGGCAAGCCCCAAAAACCACTTAGATGGCATCTAAATGATCTACTCATGGAGGCGTGCACAAGTGCTTAAACATGGAGCATACAACACAACCTCTTAAAGCATCAAAGGAGTGATAATAATGCAAGCATGTAAACATATTACAAGGACTGAAATGACATGGTAAGTGGTTCCAAACCACTAAAATGATGCAAGTAAAGCATGCTACACACTCACACACCGAAGGCTAACAAGCCAAAATACAAGGTGGCTATACTAAGCATATAATGGTCGACCAAAACAACCAAAAACAGAGCTTAAGCATGCTAAAACAAACACAAAAGCTTCACAAAGCTTGGCCAAAATCATGCTAGAATAAGGGTCAAAACCTAAAGCATGTTAAAGGCCTAAACATGGCATTACAAGGCATGTATGCTAAGCAAGCATGGTGTACCAAAACTAACTCAAAAAAGTGCTAAATCATGACATAATAAGCACAAAAAACAGCTAAGGCATAGTCAACATAAACCTAAACAATATGCTCTCTCAAGAGGCTAAAATAGCCCTTTTCAAGGACAACAAGGAGAGGGGGTGACCCTCTCCTTCTTGGGACCTCAAGGCACCATCCTTACCTCTAAAATCCCTCAAGATTTCAGTGGTGAGGAGGCCCAAACACAATGGTCTCGGAGCTCAACCAAAATGGCACAAAACATGGGCCTAACAAGGCTTAAGAGGGGTCAAACAACCCCAAAACTTAAAACAACCTTAACAAACTATTTAGAGCACTAAAAAATAGAACTTTTCTATGTTATATGTTAAGCTCAAAAACAGTTGTAAGGTAGGTAAAAATACAATGCAAAAATGTGGTAAAAATGGACAAAAGTCTTACCCTTGTATACCCTCTTCAAAAATGGAAGACCAGCTGGTTCTTTAGGTTCAAATCAGCTCCAAAACTCCAAAAAAAAGCCTCAAGGACCTCAGCTCCAAGAAAAGGTGTAAGTCTAGGTGTTTGTGTGCAAATCTAAGACTAAAACACCTTAAGGGCAAAAAGAGAGAGAGAGAAATAGATATAGGATAGATACAATTATGCTAACCCTAAAAACCAGAGCTCTCCTCTAAAATTTTGTAACCCCAAAAGAGGGATAGAAGATGTCCTCTTATAGAGCTTCAATCGTGTAAGCTTACAAGACAAGCTAGCTAAGAGGGAGATCCCTCCATACATGTGTATGGAGGGGAGCGAAGTGCATGCCAGCTGCACAAAAATATCTGCAAAAGCAGATGCATAGTAGTCGGCCGACCAAAAATGCAATTGACCAAAAAAAGATAGCCGGCCGGCCACCTATAGTGCCGGTCGGCCAAACATTTGGCCGGTGGCAACAAGACATAGCCGGTGGCCTCAAGCCATGGCCGGTGGAGTGTGGGGATGGCCCACAAGCCATTCCTTGCCCCCCCAAGGCAAAACACAAGTGTTTGGTGCAAAACCAAACACAAAACAGTCGAGTCGAGAGATCCTGAGGCAAGGCGCGTAGCCAAGACCTCCGGGAACTCAAGACGAACACAAACAAGGATGATCACCGGGTGTTCAAACGGTGACGTCCAAGTCTTGAGGATAGTCAAAAATGGGGTGTCTGATCAAAGAAATCGAGCGTCTGAATTGTTTAAACGCACACGGGTACCCCCAGGCATATATTACACATAGTAAATTAATGAGGTGTGAGATCTATGAGTGAAATGAATTTGAACCATTGATTCATATTTTTGGGTAAATTCTCAATAAATAATTTTGGCTCTATTGTCTTGCTCGAATGGTAATACTGGAACATAATATCACTATTTACTTATTTTTGATCAGCAAAAGAAAAAACTCTTTATTGATGATAACATAAGAAAAACATCATGGTATACATCAACAAGGAGGGGAGGCAAAAGCAAAAAGCATCAAAACAAACCTTCCTAATCCCGACTAGGTTGGCACTAAGGAGAATGCACAATCATCTACTAGCTCGAGCCAAAAGGTTAATGAGAAACCAACCAAAAAGGGAAACGAAAACAAAAACACACAGCAGCCTTAATCCTACTCCTATAACCCCCAATCTCACAGCAACTGCCAAAAGAGGATGGGTAGACCACCATTCTAGTCTAGAGCAAATTAGTAGGACATCTCACTTCAAACCAGAGCCAAAAACTCCTCCAATACAGCAGCAGACCACCAACTGCAGACTAGTCACAAAACCCTCCTAATCACCACATGCAGCAGCCAAAAACAAGGAACCAATTTAGACCACCAACCAATTCAAACAACCAAGTGCCAGACCACCAACCAACTGACAGCAAACCAGTGCAAAACAGAAACACAACAACTTTAGCTAGTCATGCCCTTGGCTTCTTTAGATCCAATACCAGAATCAACTTTACCAAACCTAAACTAACTCAGGATTGGGAAAGCAAATATGTGCTATCCACTACTACAACACCACTGTCTAAGTTGATCAGGTTTGTAAATACAAATATAGCCATCAGCAGCCTAAGACTCCAGGACTATAACATCAATCAGCAGCAGCAGCAGCAGTAGGATACCCCTATCAGTATTGCACTTGAAGCATGATAGACACAAGGACAATAACAGAGGAACCCCAGCCATTGAAAAGCCTTGATCCACATTGCTACCTACCAACAAACCAGCAACATGAAGCAACAGTAGCATGAAGTGAGTGAGTAATGGGCCTCCATGACAATGTGAAATGCATCAAAACCCTACCAGATCTGGAGGTGGAGAACCAGGACAACATAGCAGAAACCCAGCATACACCAACAGAAATACACTCTATAGACAATCACCCACCAATTCTGACAATCACCCACACAGTAAAGCACAACATAATCAACCATAGCAATAGCTAGAAATCAACCATAACCCAAAGGCAAGTCACAGCTTCCAAACCGAATACAATATTGAACCTAAGATAAGTTAAAGACAATATCATTAATGGAAAATACCATTTTGGTTGGGGATGATTTAACCCACATCGCTATTCTTGCTTTAACAAGCTCACATAGATCCCTTAAATTTGGTTGAGAGCCATTAAAAACGCAGTCATTTCTATGCTTCCAAGTAGACCAAAAAACTGCTAAAGGCACTACCTTCCAGATTACCTTCTCAATCTTTTTCAATGTACAAAATGACCACCACTGAAACAATTCTTCCACTGAGTTTGGCATAACCCATTGACATCCCCACCATTCCATAACATGAGAGCACAGCCGCCAAACAAAAGGACAAAAGAGCAAAATATGGAGGGTGGTTTCCACCTCCTGTTGACAGAAAACACAGCTGACATTTGCAGATTCATCCAAGATCCCAATACGCTGCAAGAAGCTAGATGTTTTCACCTTACCTTGCCAAGCCAACCAGCCGAAGAATTTCACTTTAGGTGGAGCACAGTTATTCCAAACAGCCGCTGTCGTATTCCTGATTGGCCCAAAGGATAATTCACAACAATTGTACACAGATGCAACAGAAAAGACCCCAGATGGGTCAGCCTTCCACTTCCATATATCTAAGCTTAAGTCCGTAGGTACTGGCGCAGCTCTAGTTGCAGCTTGTAATCTATTAACCTCCTTCTCTTCCCAAGCCAGCAGAGGTCTCCTAAAACCCAAATGCCAGCCTTGATTCCCTCCTCGTCTAGTGTAAAACTCAGCAACTATTCCATTCTTCTCAATAGACAGAGAAAAGAGTCTGGGAAATTCTTCCTTAAGGCACAGCTCCCCTGCCCATTTATCAAGCCAGAACTGAGCTCTCTGCCCATTTCCTAACTGAATTGCAATGTTTGCAAGGTACATATTGTGAATCACTGGCTTAGAGGTCACTGCACGAATGATATCTGACCAGATTTTTGAAACTCTATAATTTCCTTCCATGTCTTGCAGCCAACTTCCACCCCGCATACTATACTTTGAGCAAATAACTTCCTTCCACAAAGCGTGAGTCTCAGCCCCAAACCTCCACCACCATTTCAGTAGTAAGAAAATATTCATATCCGATGAGCTTTTGAGGCCCAAGCCTTACAAACTTTTGGTTTTGGCCATGTTAGCCCAACTAACCATATGGACTTTCCTTCTGAGCTCTGACCCTCCCCATAAAAATTAGATTGAATTCTGTCAATTTCTTTTGCCACCCCCACTGGTAGTTTGAACAACGAAAAATAGTAGATAGGCAAATTACTCATAATAGACTTAATCAAGGTCAGCCTCCCAGCAAACGACAGCACCCTTCTTTTCCATGTGGACAGTTTCTGTTTAAACTTATCCAAGATTGGTTTCCACGTGCTCTTCCTACCAGGGTTAGCTCCAAGAGGTAGCCCAACATAATATCACTATTGCATTCAATATTTATCCTGATTACAAGATGAATTGGTAGAGATTGTGTTAATCATGTTACTTATGAGTCAACTACAAGCATTACTGTCGTAAATTACTAATTTAAATTATTATTTAATGGAATGGATTATTAATTTTATTAATCTAAGTGTATAAATAGTTTTCTTGTAATCTTTTATTTTGTTTTGTCAAATATTTATTTTGTTAATGAAGCTATATGATGATATGAAAATACCATACGAGATTACATATCATTCTAGTTGACGTACAACTATTTGTTCCGTATCCTTTTCTAACCATAATGAACCGCTAACAACTATGGATGTAGGTGTTAGTTTTGAATGAACTACGTAAAAATTATATTTTTGTATATGTGCTAGTTATAATTTGATTGTCGCAAAATTAATCTCCTCATACACTATTAAAATTGTATATAGCAACTAAG
The DNA here is from genome assembly GCA_025200525.1 of Camellia lanceoleosa. Classification (NCBI taxonomy): domain Eukaryota; kingdom Viridiplantae; phylum Streptophyta; class Magnoliopsida; order Ericales; family Theaceae; genus Camellia; species Camellia lanceoleosa. Next base: position 46,578,963 of record CM045767.1, read on the forward strand.
GGTATTATATTCACAGGAACTATTGGATTACTTGGACTATTGTAGTTGGTTAATTCTTAATTTAATTTGAAAAAAAGTTTTGATTTGGTTAGTAACAATTTGAAGGAAATTGGAATTGGAAAATCCTGAAATTGAAAATGAACAATTAAATGATTTGAGAACTGAATAGAGATATAGAACTTTCGGTAACAAATTTATCGCTGGCTGCGTCTCCGAATTGTGGACTTAGGGTTAATGAAAGTTCACCTTTGAAATGAAGCAGCACCATCTGTCAATTTTATTACAGTGGTGAAAGAACAAAAACTAATTAAAATATCAATAAGTCCTAATAGTTAGATTTAATTCCCATTAAGTCTTATTGAAAATAAGTCTTGATAAAATTATCGCTAAAAATAATTTTTTTGTGACAATTTTTTTATATATGTCGCTAAAAATTAACAATTAGTGACTTTTTTATCATGATTTTTATAAATTGTTGCTAAAACTTACAATTACTGACTTTTTTTTTGACAAATTTTTTCCATAAGACCTATTAGACAATAAATTCACTTATTAAGACCTACACAGAAATACCCAAAAAATTACTGTTCATAGTTTTTTTAGCCGCCATCATAATTCTTAATGCAACACATTTCAGCCGCCATCATAATTCTTATGCATTTGTTCTTTCCTATTACAATGGTGTTTTCAGCAACAATCATTAATATGATGTATTAGAAAAGCAACTTTGTAAGAGAATCAAAACCATAAAATTGACGGAAGTTGTTTATATGACGTATTAATTATCTAGGGTATTTTCAAGATGAACAGTAGTTTATTTGTGTTTTCAGCATTATAATATTAAAATAGTCATTTTTTTATTTATTTATTTACGATTTTATGTGTAGACAATGCATTTGTAACAAACATAAGAGTGGCTTTGGTGCATTTGTAACAAACATAAGAGTGCATTTACGATCTCATGCCATATGTTATCTTGTTTCCTGTAAATTTTTTATTGGCAATGTGACGATTTAGTAGGAATTAAATAAATATACGATTCAAAAAATAAAATAATAAATTATCATTAGATTGGGCACACAAATAAACAGTATTCTAGATCAAATAGAAAATTTTTGAATGAATTTGTGCGTGGGTGAACAAGCAAGACAGCGGCCATTCAAAGCCAATTTTACCTCTAAACCAGTTGAAATCTGTAGAGCTTTACATTACTATGCATTGCATACGAATTTTGAAATGAGCATTGCCATTTAAGATAAAAAATTAGATTTAATTTTCAAATTCAATGATATGACAATAAATTATGATATTAAAGGTAACACTTTCTCTCTTATATATTATTTATTTATCAACCAATCATATCATTTATATATCATTAGGTTTAGAAAAATTAGTCTACATTATGAATTTGTATATCATTTTTCTTTTGGAATAGGTACCAATAGAATTCGAGAAGCAGGTGGTGCTAAAAGTGTAAATATGTTTCAAACAAAGCAGTTGAAACTTCCAATTCAGCGCTAGGGTTTGATGGAACATAAACCGGTTAGTCAAGTCTTCGTTGTTGTTTGTTTGTTCTAGATTTTATTTATTTATTTCTTTTTATTTATTTATTTATTATTAATTGGTGAAAGGCCCCGCACCAATCCGGTCATATGTCCAATGTTTAATTTTTATTTTTGGGTAAATTATACTTACATCACCAGAAATTTAGGTTTAATACATATCACTTTCTAACGCAATTATTTAAACGGAACGAAAACATTAAATTCGTGCATTCTCTCTTTTCTTGCTTGCTTTACTTTCTCTGTTTGTTTGTTTGTTTGTTTGTTTTTTTTTTTTTTTTTTTTTTTTTTTTTTTTTTTTTTGGCTTTACTTTTTTTTTCTAACGTAATTTTTTTTATTTTTCTACTAGGAGCTATTGCCTTTTATATAAGTAGAGGATTTGTAAAATGAAATTCTTAATTACAAGGGTGAATATGTAATTTTCAAAATGTCAAAGGGATATGATGTAATTAGACTAAACTTCAAGACGTGTCAGTGTAATTTACCCTTTGTTTTTTGTGATAAGGACACGCTAATGGGCAGATAGATGAATAGATAGATGTCATATATTCGGATAAATGATATTTAAACAAATAATTAGACATATAAACAAATAAATAAATTTTAAATAGATCAATGTGTTTTTAATTCAAAAAAATTAAGTTTAAACCTATTAGTCTATTTTTTTTTTTTTTTAAATACACCTCTGACTTTGGCTTATTTTATTTTATTTTTCATTTTTGTAAAACAATTGACTTGTAGCAAAATGGTGTCATCGGTTACGCAAAGGTTACATCAGTAATCTGGCAACGAGGAGGACGAGGTTTGCTTGATTGATGGCCATATTTTGTTTCAATAAGTTCTATCTTTTATGCATTCCCAGTAATAGTACGAATTTAGACTTATTAATTTAACCCAAAAAAATTTCAAATTTATCATCTTGTCATTTAGATTTATTCTATATATAGATTACACAATACAAATTTAATATCTACTACACAATTATTCACCTAAAATAAACTAACTACTAAAAATCGGAACTTTTGCGACGGTCTTAAACGTCACAAAAGATTCACATATCGTCGCAAAAAGACTTTTTTCGATGGAGTAGCGATAAGAAATGGGGTGTGGCAGAAGGGGGTGTGACATTTTTATAAACCGTTGCTTTCTTGTAGCAACGGCTAATCAATGATTTTTATGACGGTTTAACTTGACACAAAAAAATAAAAAAAACTTCACATTTAGTGACGATGTTAGTTGCCGTCACCAAAACTTTTTTAGCGACTATATTTGACGTCGTCAAAAGTATTATTAGCGACGGTCTAAAACGTTGCAAAAAAAGTAAAATTAAATTAATATCGTATTTGTGATAGTTTAAACTGTTGCTAAAAATTCGAACTGATATGCACATGCAACAGGTTAACTCGTCGCTAATAAAATGTAAAAAAATGATAATTACATTAGAGACGGTTTATTATTGTCGCAATAAAATTATTTTCATAAAATCAATATATGTTTTATTAATTCATTCCATGCACAAATTATTAATATTTTCTAAAATAAAATGCATCCACATCCACATCCACATCCACGTTTACTTTCACATTCACATTCACAAAATCATACCAAGAATAATATATATATATACCCTGTAACAATTGTCAACCGAATATTCTTTCCAAAAAAATATAAAACATCTTCCAACAATACTAATAATTTTTGATATTCAATAACTCAAATTTTTTGTATCTAAAACAAAACAAAAGTATCAACAATTCAAATAAAAAAGATGTATGTATTATAGTTTGTTTTGATATCAATAGTAAGCTCTAATATTGATATGCGAATATACCATCACGTACTCAATAGGGTTGCATCTGCAAAAAGAAACCAAAAAATAAACATTTACAATATAATTAATTTTAAGCTTATAGAAAATGTAAAACATTTTATACTTATTTCAACAAATAAATAAATAAATAAGATTGTAAACTCCAATATCGATATGCAAACATATCATCATGTACTCAAAAGGGTTGCATCTACAAAAAAAATCAAAAAAAAAACCAAAAAAATAAAAATAAATAATCATTTACAGTTAGAAAAGGGTTAACTATGGTAATGTCTGATTCTAATGTAATAGGTTCTTCGAGAGTCTATTGGAGATCAGGGTTTGCATTAAACAAGATGGGTGACAAGTAGCAGCCTAGCAGGGTTGAAGATGACTCGCTATTTGATGCAGGTGCTATTTTGTTGAGGGTTTATTATCACAAGACTTTGTAGAACAAAAAAATAACAAATTTTCAATGTTTTTATCTTACATTGATACCAACTTAACTTTTTTCCCCTTCTTGCAATGATAACTTGGCTATTGAAATGGAGATTTGAAGTATGAATATTGAATAATTAAACATATCATCAGAGTTTTATGGACCTGATTAGCAAGCATTTCTAATTCATTATTAAAAAGAGAAAAGAATGATTGAATCAATTTTACAAATATATATGAATATACTATGTATATATGAGTATCAAAATCAAAGAAATAGTGAAGAGAAATCGGGATGGAATGGGTACCTCGAAATGCTCGAATTTTCAAAAAGACAATCGGAGCGATTGACTGGTTGTCTAGAGTGTGGCGATGATCAAAGAAAACTCCGATTCACCGTTTACTCTCATAAAAAACATATAGGAAAACAAATAAGCGTAAAAAATCAAAAAGAAAAAAGAGATTGTGTTAGATTGTTTGGTAATATAAAGAATAATAGTTTAAATAAGTTGATTATTTGAAATTGTGTTAGATCCTGTACTTCAGGGCGAAGACCATGACGAAGAGATTGTGTTAGATTTTGGATCCTGTACTTCATGGCGAAGACGGAAGCAACGATCGCTAATAATACAGATCTATTTGACAACTGCTTCCCTTTTAAATAATTTAAAGAGATTGTGTTAGATTTTGGACCTTATGACGAAGGCAGTAGCAACGGTCGGTGCCATGACCGCGCTACTGATGGTACACACAGTACTTGGAGGGGTTATGTCTGGCTGGGAGTGGGTCAGGCAGAGGTTGAGGATAGAGGGGTTTGAGATACCCTCTTTCCATCAGGACTTTTAGTGCGCTAGTCAGGCTCATATAGAGAGGGGTGAAAGTTCTGCCCTGAGCTCGAGCTGGGCCGACGGTTTGTAGGCTTGGTTTGGCAAAAGGGTTGGTTGTGGCAACTGTATTGATTTATGCGGGTTTGGGAATAGCGCTACTACCAGCATTGGCACTCCCTGAAATCACCCTCCTTGTCGCTTCACTTGTTCTAGGAATGATCCCACTGTTGAACGCATTCTCAATCTGAACGCCTATTTCATGCAAACTTTTGAAAGTGAATAGCAGAGCGACTATCAACTTTTGCAACATATCATGCTCGAAGTTTCACACCATCTTCTGCACTTGATCCCTCTCAGAAGGGCGATGATCTGTCATTTGTGCTGCCTTTGCTCTCCACTTCGCAACGAATTCCACAAAAGGCTCTGTTGGGTTCTGGCGAGTTGCTTCAAGCTCATGGATGGTCATTTCAACTTGGGTATTGTAGGAATACTGATCGACAAAGGCCTCAGCCAGTTCTTTCCAGTTTTGCTTCACTATATCCTCCAACTTCGCATACCAAGTGGCTGCTACACCCGATAGGGTTCTTCTATACAGAGAGAGTTTCTGGCTTGGTGAGACCCATCGACTTCATGATATCCAAGAAAAGTCGGATATGTACCATAGGATCTCCAGACCTGTCGAAACGGTCAATATGTGGCATTTTGAATTTGTCTGGGAGCCGTACGGCAGCCTCGATGTACCCACTACTACAAAAATAGTTAAAGATCACACTTTGGCAAAAAAAAAAAGATCTCACTTTTATTGGAAGTGTGATAAAAAAAATTATATTGATATTTTAATCACACTTAATTTGATTGAGTGTGATAATATTTATTTTTTATGTCACTTTTCAATTAAGTGTGAGTATATATATATATATTTTTTAATCACACCTTCTAATTAAAAGTGTGATTATATATACACTACTACTTTTTAATCACACTTTTTAAACAAGTGTGATTATATATATATTTTTTAATCACACATTCTAATTAAAGTGTGATTGTTTATATATTTTTTAATCACACCTTTTAATTAAAGTGTGATTATATATACACTACTACTTTTTAATCACACTTTTTAAACAAGTGTGATTATATATATATTTTTTAATCACACATTCTAATTAAAGTGTGATTGTATATACACTACTACTTTTTAATCACACTTTTTAAGTAAGTGTGATTATATATATATATATATTTTAATCACACATTCTAATTAAAGTGTGATTATTTATATATTTTTTAATCACACCTTTTAATTAAAGTGTGATTATATATGCACTACTACTTTTTAATCACACTTTTTAAACAAGTGTGATTATTTATATATTTTTTAATCACACTTTTTAAGTAAGTGTGATTATATATATATATATTTTAATCACACATTCTAATTAAAGTGTGATTAGTTATATATTTTTTAATTACATCTTTTTAATTAATGTGTGATTATATATACACTACTACTATTTAATCACACTTTTTAAGTAAAACTACAAGAACAGTGGGTTTATGAGACGGAACTTTTTGCGACGACACATTTGTCGTCGCAAAAAATGTGACCTTTTGAGACGGCACAACTTGCCATCGCAAAAAATGTGATCTTTTGAGACGGCACAATTTGCCGTCGTAAAAAATATGACTTTTTGAGACGGCACGACTTGCTGTCTCGCAAAAAAAAAATGTGACTTTTTGAGACGATACAACTTGCCGTCGCGAAAAATATGCCTTTTTGAGACGGCACAATTTGTCATTGCAAAAAAATGTGACTTTTTGATACTTCATATATACAGTTACAAAATGGTTTAAATAAATGCAATGGTATTTTTCTATCATAAAAATTTTTTTGAAAAACACGACGTCGTCTTACTCTTTTAATATAACATTTCTCTTTTCATTCATTTTTTCATCTTCCTGTCTCTCTATCTCTATCTCTGTCTCTCTTCTCTTTCTCTCTCTCACTCATCACTCTCCTCTATCTATCTATCTGTCTCTCTCTTTCTCTCTGTGTCTCTGTCTCTCTTCTCTTTCTCTCTCTCACGCATCACTCTTCTCTGTCTGTCTATCTGTCTCTTTTTCTTTATGTCTCTGTCTCTCTTCTCTCTCTCTCACTCATCACTCTTCTTTGTCTGTCTGTCTCTCTTTCTCTCTATGTCTCTCGCTCATCTCTCTCTCTCTCTCTCTCTCTCGTTTATTTCTTTTTGCTATTTTTTCTCTCTCTCTCTTTCTCTCTCTTTGTCTATCTCTCGAACATCTTTTGTTTCTCTCTTTTTCTCTCTCTCTCTCTCTCTCTATCTCTCTGTCTCTCTCGTTTATCTCTCTTCTCTCTCTCTCTCTCTCTCTTTTCTATGTCTCTCTCTCGTTAATCTCTTTTCGCTTTCTTTCTCTCTCTTTTTGTTTATCTCTTACTCATCTCTTGTTTCTCTCTCTTTTTCTGTCTCATTGTCTCTCTATCTTTTTCTCTCTTTGTCCATCTTTATCTCTTTCTCTTTCTGTCTCTATCTCTCATTCATCACTTTTCTCTTTCTCTGTCTACCTGTCTGTTTGTCTGTCTATCTCTTTCTTTCTCCCTTACTGTGTTCGCCTTACTCACTCTCTCCCTCATCTCTTCTCTATTTGTTGAGCTCCCTCTCAATTTATCGATCCAACCATGTTGGGGACCCCCAGTGGGCGGTGACCCCCAGCACCCCCACCTCCACGTGGGGAGCTGTGAGAGCAAGAGTGAAAAAAAAAAAAAAAAATTTTTTTGAACCAATCACAATACAGTGGGGGTGGTGGGGGTCACTCCCACTGGGGGTCTAGGGCATTTTTCTTATCGATCCATTACAAGAAAATGCACTTTTAACGACCACTTTGTCTCTTTCTCGCTCATCACTTTGTCTCTGTCTCTCTATCTCTCTTCTCTATCTATCTCTCACTCATCTCTCCCTCTCACCACCCATCTCCTCTACCACATTTACCACTATTGCAAATGCCATTCCACTACCACCACTACTACCACTGTTGCCACTCCACCTTTACGATTACCATTATTACCATTATCGCCACCACTCCACTACCACCACTACTACCATTACCTCTCCTCCACCACTGCCACTCCATCTCCTCTGTCTGTCTCTCTATTTCTCTATGTGTCTCTGTCTCTCTTCTCTCTCTCTCTCTCACTCATCACTCTTCTCTGTCTCAGTCTCTCTCCTTCTCTGTGTCTCTGTCTCTCTTATCTTTCTCTCTCTCACTCATCACTTTTCTTTGTCTCTACCTCTTTATTTTTCTCTGTGTCTCTCGTCCATCTCTCTTCTCTCTATCTCTTTCATCTATCTTCTCTCTTTGTCTCTTTTCTCTATCGCTCTCTCACTCATCTCTTTCTTCTCTCTCTCGTTTATCTCTTTTGGCTCTTTCTTTCTCTCTCTCTCTCTCTATATTTTTTCACCTATTTTTCATCTTTCTTTCTTTTTTTTCTTTCTCTCTCTCACTCATCACTCTTCTCTCCCTGTCTGTCTATTTGTCTCTCTCTCTCTCTCTCTCCCTCTCTCCCATTGTGTTCGCGTTGCTCACTATTTCCCTTCCGTCTTCTCTATTTACCGAGCGCCCTCTCAATTTATCGATACACTACAAGAAAATACACTTTTAGCACCACTTTGTCTCTCTCTCGCTCACCACTTTGTCTCTCTCTCTCTCTCTCTCTCTCCTCTATTTGTCTCCTACTTATCTCTCTCTCTCACAACCCATCTCCTCTACCATCTTCACTATTATTGCAAACGCCATTTCACTACCACCACTACTACCACGGTCGCCCCTTCACCACTACGACTACTATTACAATATTTTTCATTAAAATATTACTCCTACTTCTACCAAATAAAAAATAATAATAAATTTTTTTTTCATTAAAAAAAAAATGAAACAAATAAATTTTCAAGCTTGGTAACTAAAATAAAATAATTTTTTTAAAAAAAATTTTATTTTAACAAAAAATAAAGTTTTTTTGCGATGACAAGCCCTATCGCAAAAAATAAATAAATTAAACAACGTTATTTTATTATTTAATTTTTTTTAAAAAAATTGATTTTTTCTTCCCCCTCCCTCTCTTTTTCCATTCCCCCTCTTTTTTTTTTTCTTTTTTCATTCCCGCTCTGTTCCCCGCTGCCCGTCCAAAACCAAAAAACCCTAGTCTGTTCTTGCTCCTCCCTCTCTATCGATCGATCGAGCGGCAGCAGCCGACGGAGAGCGGAGAGAGAGAGAGAGAGAGAGAGAGAGAGAGAGAGGCGGAGAGATGGTATGCGGCAACACATTTGCGAAGACTATATGCTCAATCTGCTGCGAAGATCTCAAACCCATCGTCGAAGACCTTCAATCCATCTCCATTTTCGGTCACGTCTTCCACGAGCTCTGGTCAGTCATCACTCATTCATATGTCATATATATACACACACTCATTCACATTAATCGATTGAAAATTCTGTTATTTACCTTTGTAAAAACCCTAGCATTCAACAATGGTTTGAGTACTGTTCAACTGGACCAAAGCATTACTGGTTGATTGATTTTGTTGCTTCTGGTGTTCTAAAATGTTAATATTGAAATAATTTCAAATGTGATCCTCTGAGTATATCGACGTGTTCTTGTGAATTTGTGCATTCATTTGCCTTACTTAATAGGGTGAGTGAATTCCCTGATTAAATGGGGCATTCTTGAACTTAGGACTAGACCAAATGCCCAATTGTTAACAGTTATAAATATCAGTTTTTGGTCAGTTTGTTTTTTACTGACTGCATAATTTGCAATGATTTCGTGTCCCTTCAAATGGCTTAGAGCTTAAAACATGTATTCCAAGCGCGTAAAATTTGGATAGCTAAATTATTATTCTAAAAAATTTGTTTGGGTAACAATTGATGGTTGGCAAGCTATTTTCCATTCCGGTGCTGTATAGCTACTAGCTAGATCATCTTATCTTGGATTGGTTGCTAACTATACTCAGAATTATTTGCTTCATTTTCTATTCATGGATATATAAACCAAGGCCAGAGGACACCAAATAAACACTTTAATTTTCAGGTTTAAAGAGCAAGGGATGAAGATGAAGTTCAGGTTCAATCCTGTCTCATCTTATCTTGGATTTGTTTGGTTGATTTGCTCAATATTCTATTGAAAATTTTGTCAGAAAACAAATATTTTTGGATTTAGTGACATTTTGGATGACTTTAAGAATAAGATTATATTACACTGTTTAAGATTTATCACAGAATCACATAGAGCACTGAAAACTATGAAGTCATTGTCTGATCTTAATGAAGTTACAGGTTTGTCTGGTTTGCATGCCTTGCATAAACATCTGCTGCTTGTTTCTTCTCAATCTACAATGGAGAATCTTATCAGAATTTTATTAACATATTCAGGTTAGGTTTTTAAGTTGACTTTTAAAAAAAAATAATAATAATAATATTAAAGAAAATAAAAAACAATGATAATTATTAAACCAGTTCTATCATGTGGGGCATTCCGAGAATCGAACTCGGGACCTCTCGCACCCAAAGCGAGAATCATACCACTAGACCAAATGCCCTACTATTAGTGTTAATTGCATATTATTTTAGATGAATGTGTTATATCATATTGACCAGTTGCAGTGGAGAATTTCAGTAGCTTTGTTTGACTTAATTTGATGTCTCAGATCTGGCTTAATTCTAGTCACACTTTGATTAGTTGATGGAACTTTTATGGTTGTGATTGATTTTAGCATTAGAATTCCTACCGGGGTTACATATTTGCTCTTTGACTTTGCCATCTTCGCATTGATATCTTTTGCTCAGGGATCAAGAACTCATACACAAGAAAATAGCAAAAAAAAAAAGTTGTGGTTTAGATCCAACTCTGATACTGTAGAGCCCACATTTAGAATGAATCATACTATTGGACCAAAAATTTGTGATCAACTTGACCATTGTGAACTGGTAAATACATTGGGTGGTTCCCATCTTTAAGAGCTCATTGTGGGTAATACCTTTGGATTTTTCAATGAATTTTAGAGGTCTGTTATGGGTAACCATTTTTTGTTTTTGTTTTTGTTTTGGAGAAACATGATTTTCTTTTCCTTTGTAAATGCAACTCACATTGACATACTGTTTTTTGCTGAGAGATTCACATTACGGTCTCCCAACTAGAGTTGATGCAAGAAACTTGAGAGCCTTTCAAGTCTTTGGATGAGTTTCAGGTCGTTTGGTAACATTTTCATTTTCTATTATCATTTTCATTTCTTTTTAAATAAAAATAAAAGTTTGTTTGGTATATTGCTTTATGTTTTCAAATGATGTATTGCTTATGTTTTCTAAGAAATGGAATTGAGTTTGAAAAAACAAAAACAAAAAAAAAAAGTGTTCACTTTTCATTAACAAGTGTTGACTCTCTGTTTTCACCCCACCACTTCAAGCCATCAGCCACTGCTGCCACCGGTGGCTAGCAAGCTCTGGCCGGCTTTGATGATCAAATGGTCAACACCTGTGACCTTTGACGACTCTCCAACACCCCCATGAGCTTTGGTGGCCACTTTCGGCAACACATCAAACTTATTTTTTAATTTTTATTTTGCTTGCAAATATTTGTGTACATCAAACAAGTATTTTTGTTGAACAACTTCCAAACCTCCTCCCAAAAAACCAAAGGTAAATAATAAAGAAAAAGGTGGGTTGAGTCACAAGAAATGGTAAATAATAAAGAAAAAGGTGAGTTGAGTCACAAGTGAAGTGAATGAATGAAACAAAATAAACTTGGGGTCATTTTTTAACTATGTTTTGAGTTAATGATACATAACTCAACGATCCTTTATCCCAATTAGTTGGGGTCGGTTGCATGGATCTTTTCCTCAAATTGGCTCTATTGAAAGCCATATCCCCAGCTAAGATCAACACTCAAGATCAAGACAATCTTATCATTTAATAGCTTAATATGCATTGTTGGGCTCATTTCTGAACAACTTAAATTTTTCGGACAATTGGTAATCTAACATGATATCAGAGTTTAGGTTTGAGTTGGTCTTGGGTTCAAGTTTGTTTGTTTGTTTGCGTTTGTTCCCTGTTTGTATTTTTCTTCTCTTGTTTGCATTTTTCTTTTCTTTTCTTTGTATGTATGGATGTTTGCATCTTCATGTGCAAGACAAGGTTGCATGTGAGGGAAAGTGTTGAATAGCTTGATATAAATTGTTGGGCTCATTTCTTAACAGCTTATGCTTTTGGGGCAATTGGTGGTCTAACATCCATCTCAACATTCTCATTTCAATTACACTCATGTTTCGAACATATTGTTTCGTAACCATCTGACATTTTGTACTGTGTATCATAGCAAGCTTGATAGAAGTCCTATGAAACTATCCTTTTTAACTTTCCTGTTGTTGTCACTCTTGATGCACTTTCTATTTCATCCAACTTGATCTAATTTTATGAGTCTCATTCTATATAAATAATTGATCGAAAATATAAAAATTGGTTACTTACAAGTATCTCTTGGCTTTAAGTTATACTCCATCTTATTTTCCATTTATTGTTTTGCTAAAATTATACTTAACATGTTATGTTTTATTCTAAAATAGTTTATATCCCATCTTTTTCTTTTCTTTTTTTGTTTATTCATGTATTTGGGATCTAGGTTATCTTCTCAAAACTTTTGGTTCAGTAAATAGGTTATACCATCTTTCCCTTGTTATGTGTCTATGTGGTAACTTTGTTAGAATTATGTAATCTAGTACGGGGATTTATTCCATGTGCTTTGTCAGGTTGAGTAAGAAATTACATTTGATTAAACTGCCTTGCCTCTCCACTGTACCCCCAACATTTGCTTTTTTAAACGAACCCTCTTCTTTTTTTTTTCGTACTAGTGTATTATTGGGCGATTGATACATCAAGTGGGTATTGCCAGTCAATTGGATTTGTTAAATTTTTTTGAACTTATATATTTGTAAATGGCAACCTTTTTTTCAAGCAAGAAATGGAATTATCTTTGATAGGGCTTC